>JAFFST010045649.1:8669-36346 GCA_022414735.1 Noturus placidus | reverse complement strand
CCCAGGTGGACACACACACACACACACACACACACACACACACACACACATACATATATCTGTGTGGCCTGTTCAGTGAGGTAGGGTCGGATTTTCTTGATGTTGAACAGGATGAATCTACAGGACCGAGCAGTTGTTGAGCTTAATCTTCATTCAAGTGAGCAACATAGTGATAATGATCCTATAATATAGCCATGTGTCACTAAGATATTATGCCAACCAAACATTTATGTACATTAATAGCATTTAGCGTTTAGATGCTAGAGTGACTTATAGAACTGATTTCTATCAACAACACATCCTCATGCTAGTTCCCTACGTTAGGGAATAAGATTACGATCATTCCATAAAAGGAGGACAATACAGTATGAAAAAAAAATAAAGTCTGCAATCAAATCCTGGTACACACAATAAGAGGAACATTTATTTACAGTCTCCTTGAAAGTATTGTAATGGCAAAGGCCTTATTTTTTATTTATTTATTTTTTTAAATTGCTTTAGTTTGCCATTTTGGTTTGAGATCAAAAGATGAATTTGAGAACAGTTTAGAATTTCCTGATATTTATAGTGTCCTCCACTATTATTGGCACCCTTGGAAAATATGAGCAAAGGCAGCTGTGAAAAATTGTCTTTATTGTTTAACCTTTTGATATTTTGCTCAAAACATTTGTTCAAAAAATAGCAAAAGCATTGAAAATTCCCATTTCCACCATCAGTGCAATGAATTAGAAGTTACACTCAACTGTAATTTATGAAAATGTTATGAATAAAGCTGCAATTGGACCTGTGTCTATACACACTATGTCTCAACACCTATGACAAGGATGGTTTGAGTGGCTAAAAAATCTCAGAGGATCACAGCTGGAGAATTGCAGAAGTTAGTTACATACTGAAGGTCAGAAAGTCTCCAAAACTACAATCCGAAGTCACCTATATCACCACAAGTTGTTCAGAAGGGTTTCAAGCAAAAAGCCTCTACTCTCATCCATAAACAAACGCAAACATTTTCAGTTTGCCAGACACTATTGGAACTTCAAATGGGATCGGGTTCTATGGTCAGATGAAACCAAAATAGAGCTTTTTGTTAATAAACACCAGAGGTGGGTTTGGTGCACACAGAGAGGTAGCCATATGGAAAAGTACCTCATGCCCATATTTAAATATGGCGGTGGCTCTTTGATATTTTGGGTTGTTTTTCTGTCAGAGGACCTCGACATATTTTTAGGATACATGGCTTCATGAACTCCATGAAATATTAACAGATATTAAATTAAAACCTGACTACCTCTGCCAGAAAGCTTAAAATTGGCCATGGTTGTATCTTCCAGCAGGATAATGATCCAAAACATACATCAAAATCAACAGAAAAATATTGACTTTTCTGCCATGGTCCTGCCATGGCCATCCCAGTCCGCTGATTTGAAAACCATAGAAAACCTTTGGGGTGAAATGAAGAGGAGAGTCCACCAGCATGGACCTCGAAATGTGAAGGAACTGAAGAAATTCTGTATAGAGGAATGGTCTCAGATACCTTGCCAAGTATTCTCCAACCTCATCAGGCATTAAAACTCAGAGTGGTTATCTTGACAAAGTGTTGACTAAAAGGGTGCCAATAATTGTTGCAAACATACAGTATATTTAAAAAAGATTTTTTTTCATATATAAACCTGTGTTTTGTTTGCAATTGTTTGATTCATGAGAGCAGAGTATTTTCGTGAATATTTTAACAAAATATCAAAAGGTTAAACAATAAAGAAGTTTTTTCACATACTACTTTGCTCATATTTACCAAGGGTGCCAATATTAGTGGAGGGCACTGTACTCTAGAGGTGTTAAACCACTTTGATGCAGACCACCATATTTTAGGTGAGTAAAAGTATTGGAACAATTAGTAAATAACAGTTAATATCAAGCCAGTAGCAATTCCTCCATTCTTCTTTTGTGATTCTTTTTTATACTTGTAATGAAACTTCTTTCAATTGTTCTTTGTTTTGAAGGAGTTTCTCCCTTCACTTTCCTCTTCAGAAGGTGAAATGCATTCTCAATTGGGTTAAGGTCTGGTTAAGGTTAAGGACTTGGCCAAGCTAAAACCTTCCACCTTTTTCCCCTGACAAAGTATTTTGTTGTGTTGGCAGTGTGTTTTGGATCGTTGTCTTGATGCATGATGAAGTCCCTCCCAATTATATTCGATGCATTTCTCTGTAAATTGGCAAACAGAATGCTGCTGTAGACTTCTAAATTCATTCTGCTGCTGCCATTGAGTTACTTTATCAATAAAGATTAGTGAGCCCATTCCAGAAGCAGCCATGTAAGTAATCCATGATACTACCTTCACTGTGTTTAACCAATGAGATCATATGTTTTAGATTATGAACAGATATTTTCTTTCTCCACACTTTGGCCTTTCTTTGTGCTTCAGTGTGACTTCCAATCTGGCCTTTTGATTCTTACTGCTAATGAGTGGTTTGCATCTTGTGGTTGCCTCTATATGTCTTCTCTCAAAGTCTTCTTTCAAACGGTGCATTGTGATACAGTCACCCCTGACTTGTTGAGGTTGTTGATGTCACTGACTATTGTTTTTGGGGGTTATCTTCACAGCATTAACAATGTTTCAGTCATCAACTTCTGTTGTTTTTCTTGGCTAAACTCCAATGTTTGGTTGTTAGTACGCCTGTGGTTTCTTTATTTTGCAGGACATTCCAAATTGTTGTATTGACTATGGTCAATGCTTATGCAATGGATCTGATAAATTTTCCCTTGTTTTATCTCATAGACAGCTTTCTGGTCTTAGTTTTGGTTTTTCGTTTTTACAACCGAATGCAGTCTTCACAAGCGAAAACCAGTGCTCAAACCAAGAGTAGACATTCAGAGCTATTAACTGATTAAACAGTCAATCTATTGGGCAATAGGGCAAGACGAAATGTCTGGGTTACGCATGTAATCCTGTTCCCTAAGAAAGGAACGAGACGTTGTGTGAGGAAGCGCCCTCGCATGTGACCGCTATCAGAAGCTTTTGTAAAATCACACCTATTTATAGGCCTGCTGTGATCAGGTGATGTGGCAATTAAGCGCGTTGCGTAATATATATAACTGGACCCTGTGAACCGTGTTGTCAGCCTCTATTATCTGAAGTGAATATGCAATTTACAGGCATGCCTCAGTAGGGCAAAGCTACACAACCTCTCGTTCCCTTCTCAGGGAACAGAGTTACCCAGTCATTTCCTTTCTAAATGAACTCCACATTGCGTGAGCTCAACGCTGTGGGAATGAAAATACCTACTCTGTCATAGTGAGGGTACTGCCTGTTCAGAAAGACTGGTCATTGCAAGACACAGAAAGGGTCATTGCAGGACACTCGCGCCTGAGGCAGAATGTATATCTAGGCTGTAATATCAAATGAATGTGTGCAGCATAGACCACCCCGCTGCAGCAAACATATCCTTTAAGGATCCCCCTTTGGAAAAAGCCTTTGAGGAGGTGACTGGCCTAGGGGAATGAGCCCTTATGCCCAGAGGCATAGCAAGACTGTGCACCTCATAAGCAATAGAGATTGCTTCCACTATCCAATTAGAGATGCACTGCTTTGACACAGCATCACCTCTACTGTCTCAAAGGAGACCAGCAGCTGCTCCAGTTTACACCACTGGCTGGAGCGTACTGTATTGGATGTACAGTATCTGACAAAAGTGAGTACACCCATCACATTTTTGTAAATATTTGATTATATCTTGTAATGTGACAACACTGCAGAAATGACACTTCGCTACAATGCAAAGTAATGAGTGTACAGCTTGTATAACAGTGTAAATTTTCTGTCCCCTCAAAATAACTCAACACACAGCCATTAATGTCTAAACTGCTGGCAACAAAAGTGAGTACACCCCTTAGAGAAAATGTCGAAATTGGCCCCAAATTGGGAATATTTTGTGCGGCCACCATTATTTTCCAGCACTGTCTTAATCCTTTACCAGAGCTTCACAGGTGCCACTGGAGTCCTCTTCCACTCCTCCATGATGACATCACAAAGCTGGTCGATGTTAGAGATCTTGTGCTCCTCCACCTTCCATTTGAGGTTGCCCCACATATTCTCAATAGGGTTTAATCCATTACCTTCACCCTCAGCTTCTTTAGCAAGGCAGTGGACATCTTGGAGGTGTGTTTGGGGTCATTATCATGCTGGAATACTGCTCTGCTGCCCAGTCTCCGAAGGGAGGAGATCGTGCTCTGCTTCAGTATGTCACAGTACATGTTGGCATTCATGGTTCCCTTAATGAACTGTAGCTCCCCAATGCTGGCAGCACTCGTACAGCCCCAGACAATGACACTCCCACCACCATGCTTGACTGTAGGCAAAAGATACTTGTCTTTGTACTCCTCACCTGGTTGCCGCCAAACACGCTTGACACCATCTGAACCAAATAAGTTTATCTTGGCCTCATCAGACCACAGGGCATGGTTCCAGTAATCCATGTCGTTAGTCTGCTTGTCTTTAGCAAACTGTTTGCAGGCTTTGTTTTGCATCATCTTTAGAAGAGGCTTCCTTCTGGGATGACAGCCATGCAGACCAATTTGATGCAGTGTGCGGCGTATGGTCTGAGCACTGACAGGCTGATCCCTACCCCTTCAACCTCTGCAGCAATGCTGGCAGCACTCATATGTCTATTTCCCAAAGACAACCTCTGGATATGACACTGAGCATGTGCACTCAACTTCTTTAGTCGACCATGGCGAGGCCTGTTCTGATTGGAACCTGTCCTGTTAAACTGCTGTGTGGTCTTGGTCACTGTGTGCAGCTCAGTGTCAGGGTCTTGGCAATCTTCTTATAGCCTAGGCCATCTTTATTCAATTTCAATTTTATTTGTATAGTGCCTTTTACAACAGTCATTGTCTCAAAGCATCTTTACAGGAATATAAACACAGTATACACGTAGTAAAGGTGAGAAATTATCCCAACTGAGCAAGCCACTGAGTGGCGACAATGGTAAGGAAAAAAACCCCTAAGAGTAACTCCCTACTCCCATCATGTAGAGCAACAATTCTTTTTTTCAAATCCTCAGAGAGTTTTTTGCCATGAGGTGCCATGTTGAACTTTTAGTGACCACCAGTATGAGGGAGTGTAAGAGCGATGACACCAAATTTAGCACACCAGCTCCCCATGCACACCTGAGACCTTGTAATACTAACAAGTCACATAACCCCGGGGAGTGAAAATGGCTAATTGGGCCCAATTTGGACATTTTCACTTAGGGTTGTACTCACTTTTGTTTTGGCAGAAAACCTGCAACACTACTGGCTGGTCAGCAGAAGTAGGCACTTTAGGAATATAGTCTGTTTTAGGAATAGGAAGGCCTCGGCTAATCCAGGGGTAAATTCAGGGCGGGAGGGGGCGACAGAGAGAGCTTGTAGATCTCCTACTCACTAGAGAGATCTCAGGGCCAGCAGAAGAGCTACCTTTAGAGTCAGAAGCTTCTCAGAGGCTGATTATTAGGGCTCAATTGGGGCACCTGACAGACCTTCCAGGACCACAGAAAGGTCCCAGTAAGGTATGCATAGTCTGCAGATGGGCCATCTGACACCATGCATAAACCTTGAAGTTAGAGGATTATTCCCCACAGAGGCTCCATCAATGGAGCATGGCTGGCTGAAATGGTGGCCACCTAGACCCTGATTGTAGGAGGAGCCAACCACACTGAGAAACATCCTTGTGAGAACTCCAGGACTGTAGCTATTGTGCATTTCACTGGTTCTAGCTGACGTTCCTCACACCACAAGACAAAAACTTGAGCGCATACAATTTCCTCGTGGATGGTGCTCTAGCATTCAACATGTTCTCTAGAACCTCAATAGTGAGACCAAAATCTATGAGCTGGTGCCCCTCAAGGGCCAGATTCACAGATTCCATAGCTCTGGCCAAGAGTGATAAATCAGCCCTCCGGCTTGAGACAGTAGATCCCTGTGGATGGGAAGCTCCCAATGAGTGCTGTCTAGCAGGGATATTATCTCTGAGAACCATATTCGAGCTGGCCAATAAGGTGCTACTAGCTGCATACGTAGATGGTCTTGGCGAACTATCATTAGAACTTGTGGGAGCAGAGTGATCGTGGAAAAGCATATAGATGTGACCTCAGCCACATATGCACCATGGCCTCCAGCCCTAATGGTGTGGGAGGAGTGAGGGCAAACCACAGCAGACAGTGTGTTGTCTTCTCAAAGGTGAACACATCCACTTCCGCTTGGCCAAACCTCCGCCATATGGACTCCAACACTTGTGGATGGAGCCACCAATCCCTTGGCCTCAGCCCCTGTGTCATCAGGATGCCTGCCCTCACATTCTCTCAGCATGGAAGGAGAGCATACTGAACTATAGAAAATCTTTTAGCGATGCTAGAAAAGTCTCTCTCTCCACCTTAATAGGAGATAAAAACAATTCTAGATTTGTATTCAACACAGTAGCACAATTAACTAGGAATAAAACCACTACAGAAAGAAGCACTCAATCATTACATAGCAGTGAAGATTTAATGAAATTTTTCATTTGTATGATTGAAAATATTAGATGTGAAATTCTGGCTATTAAATTAAAACCAGACAGTATTATAACTAACCTTCAATGTTTAGAATGTTTTACTCTTCTTAGAGAGACTAAACTAGCTTCATTAATCTCTTCAGCGAAATCATCAACTTGCATACTAGATCCTGTACCTATATATTTCTTTCAACAGATTTGTCCTGGAGTAATTGAACTACTTCATTATGTGCCAAAATCACTTAAATTAGATGTTAGTAAACCCCTGATCAAAAAACCTGACCTTGACCCCTCTCAACTGTCCAGCTATAGACCTAAATCAAATCTCCCTTTCATCTCCAAGATCTTAGAAAAAGTAGTAGCACAACAGCTATGCGAATACTTGCATAGGAATAACATTCATGAAATGTATCAGTCAGGATTTAGACCTCATCATAGTACAGAGACAGTGTTAGTTAAAGTAGTAAATGACCTACAACTGGCATCTAATTAGGGTTGTGTCTCGTTGCTTGTGTTACTTGACCTTAGTGCAGCTTTTGATACTATAGATCATACTATTCTCCTTGAGAGATTAAGAAAATGTTGTTGCCAATATGGCAACAGTCCTCTCCTGGCTCAGGTCCTATTTGACCGATCGTTATCAGTTCCTAGATGTAATTGAGACTTCTCCACACACAGGATAAATTTGGTGCTCCACAAGGTTCTGTTTTAGGCCCATTGCTTTTTACTTTATATATGCTACCTCTAGGTCAAATTATTCGTAAACATGGAATTAGCTTCCACTGTTATGCTGATGATACACAGTTGTATGCTTCAGTGAATCCACAGGACAGACAGCAGCTTAGTAAAGTTGTAGATTGTGTAAAGGACATTAGATGTTGGATGCTAACTAACTTCCTTTTACTCAATTCTGATAAGACAGAAGTACATGTACAAGGACCGCTTGTAGCTATAAGTAAGCTTTCTGATCACATAGTTATTCTGGATGGTCTTTCTGTTTCATCATGTGTAGCAGTAAAAGACCTTGGTAGGCTTAGCCCACCAATACCGCGGTGTCCTTACATGGCTTGCATGGCAAACCCAGCCCCTCTAAATTACCTGCATTCAATGGAGAGAGGTAGCTTGCAAGAACCTCCTCCACCTTCCGCATAGTTAAGTAGCCATACCTTTCATTCCCACAATGGCCGAATAATCCGACATCTCGGGTTATAAATTCGACTTATGCATGGTTAAGCATGATATTTTGTCATACACTTCTGGAAAAAAGGGGAGTTTGATATCTATTTTCACTGGGGAGAAAAAAGCTCATCCAGCCTTAGTAATCAATTCAAGCAGCTCTTTATATGCTTGAGAGCTGCTCTCAGTTTTTAGCACACCCTTCTGGCTCCTCAGAGAGGAATTTTATAAAAAAAAAAAATTGGCTTTCCATGGTGGAAGAAGTCGTCGTGGCGGATAGACAGACCTGGATGACAGACCAAGAGATAGAGCAGCGCTCGTCTACAGCTTTTCTTCCAGATCCATACAATATCCTTAGGACCTGAGCCAGCTGGTTGCCTCGGGAGTGGCCAGCCCAGATCCGCAAAGCTCTAAAACTTAACTCCATTGGACCAAGAAGAGAGCGGGTCATGAGTGGAGCTGCCTAATTGTAAGGTGTTCATAATGCGTACAGTCAGACCTCTCGAGGGATACACTGGCATGCTCTATCCCTAGACAATTCATACAGAAAGTGTGCCTGTCCCCCGTCATGAAACAGGAGCACAGCGTAACACACTTCCTGAACTCTCTATCACTTTCCTTTTTTTTCCTTTTTTTTTAAAAGATATAGAGGAAATGAAGAGTCTTTTTGTGAGTGTTCCACAAACAACTGACATGCAGTCTCGCTGAGGATAATAAGGCTAAAGTCGCAATTCACAGGTGCCATTTATATATCATGCAACGCGCTTAATTGTCACGTCACCTGGTTACAGCAGGCCTATAAATATTGATGTTACACAAGCGTCATACCGGTTACACACAAGGGCACTTCCAACATCGCTGGGCTCATGCAACGTGGAGTTCCCTTTGAAAGGGCACACCTGCCAGTCACGTGTTCCAGTATTTTTGATCACTTGACAATTGTGTGGTATCAAAAGTTTTAGATCTCTTTAAGTACTCTTCATATATTATTAAAGTATTCAGAATTGCACCACCTGACAGGATTTCCCATGCCACCAAAGGATTCTAAAAAAATATTGCAACTATATTATCCATATCTAAGCTGCATGGATATTTCAAATAAGAAAATCACAAGATAAAAAGCTAATGTACAAGAAAGAATCTGCTGAATCTGATACTCAAAGTCTGAGAATCACTAGTTGTTCATCTGTAACCTCTTTCATGTATTGAACAGTGAAAGTCCTGAATTGATTTGTGTTTATTTTCTAATTCAGTCCATATAAGTCTTAATCATTAGCTGATGAGTTAAATTAGAGGTGTTAAATGAGGTTGAATACTAAACACTGCTAAATTCCCCAGGTCTAACACAAGGTTTGATTTATTAGCCAGTTGCAGCTGTTTGTTCCAAAAGTTTAAAGGATTCAGCTTATAAAATGCTATTTTTAAAAACCTTTTTTCTTACCAAAGTTAACATGTACATATGGATATAATACTCAGCTGCAGAATTTATGTCAAAGCAGTTAGGTTAATGTGGGAGTTAATGTAGGTGGAGGTGATTGTGGAGTCACTTTGTAGGCTCAAGCTCTGGATGAGAAAGCAAAGACATATCCTTTTGAGTGACCACTTGAATCTAATATCCATTTTACTACAAAGTGTTGATGCTTTATCAAACTTGTTGCTAAACATAGAGCTGAGCAAAGTGAACCTTTCAGCACCCAAGTATTAGCCTTCTTCATAGGGGACTCTGGAGTTTTAATAAACATTACTGTATAAAATTATTAAAGTTAAAAATAAGTTTAATGCTGTTTTTCCACAGAGAGTTGGTCTGACTGGTCTGAATGGTCCCATTGTGACTCATCCGGTTCTCAAATTCGGCTTCGTCACTGTGATGTTCTATTCCCTACTGGGAATCAGTGTTCTGGGAACAGCAGTGAAGTCCGTGCCTGCCTGTCCGACTCCAACTTTATCCCAGGTGGACACACACACACACACACACACACACACACACAAACACACACACACACACACACACACACACACACACACATAGAGAGAGAGAGAGACTTATAGTAACACTATGGGACTCAGTAGAGTAAGGACATATGCATAAAGTGAAATTAATTAAATTTATATAGCATGTTTTTAAACAAGATCACTTGGTACAACAATATAAAGAACAAACTCAAGAAAGACAAAAGACCAATGACTAGGACTCTAGAAACTAGGAAACTTGAAGAGCAAGGAAATGAGGAATAACATGATTTGGAAACTGGGAATTAAAAGCTAAGAAATGTTAACAGAAACCTGGAAAACTAGTACATTTGAGCAGTAGGATACTTGAAACTGGGTAATTATGTTGCTAAGAAATTTAAAAAAAAAATATATGAATCCATGGAAGGGAACTAAAACTTTGCAATCAGGACTCTGGGAAACTAGAAACTAGGAAACAAATCAGAAGGGTCAACTTTCAAATCAGTCTCAACTGTGAGGTGCAATGAAGCAGAATTCAGTGTGAAAAATCTGTCAATTGTACATGGTAGCTCCATGTCACCACATCACAAATGTCTGCAAGTGACACGCCTCTTAGGGTCTCCAAGGAAGTAGCCACAGCATCCATTTAATGGAAGACAGTGCCTCTTGAAGTGCATTCAAGAATGCTTGTGTAATCACATCCTTTACAGAATAGGATAACCTGTCGCAGTGGAGGTCCTTTATGGTACAATACTCTTCAAAGTGTATAGGCAGTCACTTACACAAAGTGTTTGAGAACACTCAGTGGACACAGGGCTTGTCTGTGTACATTCACACCTGCAAGAGCAAATAGATCACCTTTGGCAGGATGGTTGGGGTCAGCCCTGTTTAGACTCTTGTGCTCAAGGAGGCCACTGCATTCTGACCAACAGTGCGTGCAATTTTGGAGACTCACTACGATGCGCTGATGGTCAGCAAAAAGATGTCATAAGTAAAATCTTACATCTTCGTCTAATACTGGATCATATGGCAAGTTGCACAAACAGCTTAGAACCAAGTCTAGGTTACACCATGGCACCATTGGTTTGCATGAAGGTCAGAGATATTCCATTGTGGTACATGTAGAAATATGCATTGCTCAGATCTATGGTTACAAACCACAAATTGGTATGGATGGCATATGGAATGGCTGTTGTTTTAAAAATACATTTAGGTCTCTCCAGAATGGGGCAGATTCTACCTCTTTTTTGGAAATGGAAAATATCTTGCTATGATGAGTGAATAGTGTGAATAGTGTGCAGAGTAGCCACTAATATGATGATATCAAGTTCCAGTGTTTCTGTCAAGAGGGGGAAAACCTCCCACTGTCCACAGTATATTTTCAAAAGTGACACTGGAAACCACTGCGCTTTTAGCGAATCATGCTCTATAGCTTGTAGACAGTCTTCTGTGACATAAAACCATCTTTGTGTTCTTTATCTAAGCACTGTATCCTGCATAATTCCCTGTTGCAGTTTTTTAAACCCTACTCCACAGGAATAATGTGACCACATAGATGGGCCCCTAGTTGCACCTAGCTAAGATAATGTCTCAGACAGAAGGAGGCTATCATTTAGTGCCTGGGTCTGTACACCAAAGACATGTCCATGTACCTATGGCACACAGTGTTTGTACCAGGCTGAAGCAACAGCATTTGATCCATGTCTTCTCACTTGTGTTAACAGCCCCAGTGACTTACTGTTGCTAGATGGTGATCTTGCTACTGGTGCTCAACAAGGGGAAAAAAACAAATGACAAAACTCCAATAGTTTTTAAGTAAACCACACTGCTAGTCTGGAATGATCAAAAATAGAACTGAAGATCTTTGACAGTTGGGAATTAAAAAGAAAAAATGCCAACATAAACTCTGATTATAGAACAATAAGACACAGCAAAAACTACTGATATACACTAATAATCAAACAGAAAGGATGAGCTGGAGCAGAAGCTACGGAAAACAGAAGCACATACACACTCTCCCTATATCGACTCCAGAGCACACAGACTCCAAGTTGTCTTCATATCGACAGGCAGTAATGTATGTCCCACCAAATAATCAATCTCAGTGGCGCTGGGCTAATTAGTGACTCGTCCCATTCCTTGTGTAAGTGGGCTGATCGAACACAGGCATTACAGTAATGTGTTTTGGGATCCATTTGCATTTATAAACAAGCAGGAAATCTTAGATACAGTGCATCCGGAAAGTATTCACAGCACTTCACTTTTCCCACATTTTATTATGTTACAGCCTTTTTCCAAAATGGATTAAATTCATTATTTTCCTCAAAACTCTACAAAAAATACCCCATAATGACAACATGAAAGAAGTTTGTTTGTTTATTAAAAATAAAAAAAATTTAAAAACACATGTACATAAGTATTCTTTAAAATGAGATTACTTGGACCTAAAGCCGATATGGTATTCAGGAGCAAATTTACAATCTTTTGAACAAAAAGTAGGATTTCAAAATCAGATAATGCATGAAACATTATGAGTAAGAATGTGAAAACTGGGAAACAAAAAATATATATTAAACTGAAAAACTAAGTGACACCACAATAAATATAGCTTCATTACACAGTTTCTTTTTTCTGAGTCTCATGTGTATACTGTATATATTCACTGTACATATAACCACAGATACTTTCATATTGAGAAATATTAAAATCATGCAACCTAAAATAGATATTAAATAAATAGATAGATAACAAAGATGGCATACAATTATACTTGCTAATTTATGGAATAAATAGAGGCACAATCTGGGTGTGAGTCAGGTTTATTTAATAATGCATGAAGGTTCTATTTTAAAATATTTAGAAATAGTTAGAGAATTCAGAATTAACATTTAATTGAAGATACATTTGATTAAATTGATATGAAAATTCAGTTTCAAGATTGAAATTTGGGATCTCGATCCTTTACAGATTATAATATGTGGTTGTATTTCCATCTGTGTCAGCATCTGATTCTATTTTGTTCTCCCTCCACACAGCCCAAGACACATAATTATAAATATTTGACAAACATATGAATATAAGTAATAAGAATATTAGTTATAAAATAACCAATAAATACGATCTGGATAGACTCAGCATGCTACATTGAAAACCATGTTTGCTAACTGCTACTGCAAATATAATATATAAATTATATTTGCTACACTAACTGAGTGTGCAGAAATTTTCTAATTGTTTTAAATCTTGCAATAGATGCTTTAGAAAAGTCTCTCAAACACTTAGTTGGTATGGTTCCCATCACTTTACTGGGAGCATATCAGAAGAGAAAAATCAAACACGGAAGAATGCAAAAAAAATGTAATTAAATAGTAGACAGCTACAGGCAGTCCTATTCTCTAGGCCTCAGCTAATCGTCATACTGGACATATGTTTATCAAGTTTGTAATTTTGTTAAATTTATTATTTATCACATGACCTTGCATGACACAAACATCTCTGCTCATATGAATAGAAACCTTATAAAATCGCATTGTCCAATGTTAATACAAAGCTGTGCAGTTTTGTTTAAATGCGGCAGGCAGATATTGCATTACAGATATAACCATGAGAAATTAATCCTGTCCCAAATGTGCTTCAAGTAATTTTAGCCTACTTGGCTTCTTCTAGTAGTTCAGTGAACAGCTGGAAACAAATCATGTCTTGAACACAGTGGGGGAAATGGGCAAACTTCTTGAATTGCCAATTGCACCTGACATTTTTATTTAGTATACTCATTTGAAGCTGTTATTTAAGAGCAGTGGATGAGATGATTTGTTGTGAGGAATTTAGGGATTGGTACTGTTGATTTGGTTCACACTAGAGTTTGAATGACATTTCTATACCTTTCCTAACAAATTGAATTGAGGAGGTAAACACAGCAGGGTTCAAAATAACCAAACGAAAATCATGTTGTTGTGAAGACACTAAGCCTATAGACTATGACCTAACCAAACAACTATACAAAATGAGGGAGTACAATGCTAATACAAATTTAGCACAGCACTGTTAATGTGTGAGCATGCAAATATGCAGATGAGTCTTATCAATCTATGTATTGTGCAATGAGATTGGTTTGGCAGCCTTCCATTACAATTCATTACAGAAGCCTTTCGAACACTCCATTACAAAACTTCATTTCATTTAATTATGACTGGTACTAGTCATCACAAGCACATTGGATGCCACCTTTATTATTAGCTATTTCTCTCTCTCTTATCAGTCTAACACTTGTGTTTTGTTCCTTTTTCTCCTCAGAGATCTCTGTAGCACACTCGAGTCACACCGAGAGACGCTGTGGAGGTAATGATTTATGCAGTGTGTTACACACTTCCATTAAACACCAGACGGACAAGTCAGAATGATTTTATATTATTACAGCCTTCTACATGTGAAATGGCGAGGCACAGAGTGCAACACAGAAGACAACACACACCTACACAAAGTGCAAATAGTACAGTGTGAGACAAGAACATACTCATTACTGTGAAAAGATGAACAGATTGACTAAAGAAGTGATTGTGATATAAATAATATATAACAGATATTGTAAATATGGTGCAAGGATACAAAGGAGTAAGCTGTTGAAGATGGATGGATGGATGGATGGATACATGAAAATATTTTTTTTCTATTCTGTAGTTCTTAACAGCCTGAATTATTTATTCCAAATAATTCAGCAACATGTTTTATGGCACTTCAAATATATGCAGTACCTAGAGACATCAAATGCCATGAATAAAATAACAGATCATTTTCAGACTGCGCACAATCCTATTTCAGATAAGAGAGAGCTTCTGAATTTATTGACTCAGTAACAAGGTCATAGTTAACAAAAACTAAAAGCATATAGATTTGTATATGCTAATCTAAAATAGTAATTGTATTCATTCATAATTAATGATAATATATATCACATGAGATATTCAAGAAGAAAAAAACACCTAAAGGGAAAAAAAGGACCTAATATAATGTAAAAGTAGATATCATTACCTGTTTTATTTTTCACACAGCACTGGTCAAACTGGTGCTCTATTGTAAAAAATTGCTTCTGGCAAGAAGAGAGTTATATTTCAAGAATGTTACCCAACATGCAAATCACTGTTTCTCCTCTAAAGGTCTGACACAAAAACTCACCTGACAACTTTCAGTCTGTCTGCAGAATTAAAAAACCCTAAAAATGAAAGTAAAATAAAGGTCTAATAAATACCTCTAAAAACACATTCTAACAAACTAAACTATTACTTAATTAAAAACTGAAAGAATTATTTATAACAAAGGGTGTTTTTTTTTCTTGCTACAATCATCTCTGGCTTGCTTATTAGGGCTCTAAATGTACACCCAGATTGCTGTAAATCTGCTTTGTGACAATGTATACTGTTAAAAATGCTATAGAAATGACATTGACTGAAAATTATCTGAATTTAATTAGAACATGAAAAAATCCCAGTGTATACATTTTTCACTTTTCAGTGAAGATCAGACTCCCGAGGTCTGCCTCGCAGACCTACCTACCTCCTTATCTTTTAGCACATTGTTATCAGCCCCAAGGCAGATAATAGATACTGATAAATAGAAAAAAAAAAATAAAGTATGCCCTCTATCAATTCTATGTTTTTATTTATCAGCACATATATAACAACTGCAGTATCCTCCCCAACCTCTATAAACAGACAAAAAAAACCTTAGGTGACAAAAAAACACAACAAATTTTGATATGTAGTCATTTTCCCCAAAAAGAAAAGCAACATTCAAAATAAGTGCACCCTCCCTAGTTCACAGTCATTAAGAGAGTAATTAGAGCCAGGTGTTACTAAACAAATGCACAAGATTAATTAATCAAGTAGTGATGAAGTCATAAATGTGGGAAGGGTTATAAGGCCATCTCCAAACAATTTAAAATTCACCATTCTACAGTGAGAAGGGTTGTTCAGAGATATAAAGAAAAACCCAAGAGCTACATCGGGCCTCTGTAAGCACATTAAATGTTTATATTCATGAAGGGAAGGATGGCTAGGAAAAAGCCCCTTCTCTCCAAAAAGAATATGGAGCATAACATAGGTTACAATATTGCAACTGAACAAACTAAAATATCCTTTGGACTGATGATACCAAGGTGGAGATGCTTGGTCATCATGCACAGTGCCATGTTTGATTAAAACCAAACACGGAGTGTTGCCACAGACACCTCATACCAACTATTAAGCATGGTGGTGGAGGTGGTCTTGTTTTGCAGCCACAGGAACTGGAGTCATTGAGACAATGATGAAATTCACTTTGTACCAGAATGTTCTTGAGACAAATGTGAGGTCATCAGTCCACTATCTTAAGCTGGGCTGAAATTGGGTTATGCAATAGAACAATGATCCCAAACACGCCATGAAATGGACATGTGAATGGTTAAAGAAGAAAAAAACATGATGTTGAAATGGCCAAGCCAAAATCCAGACCTCAAATCCTTTGAAATGTTGTGGCGGTATCTAAAGAGAGCTATGCATAAAATAATGCCCTCAAACATCAATGAATGGAAGAAATGCTGTGTAATATTTATTTTAAAATAAGCAACATGTCTTTTGTTAATCTCAGTGATGATCAATATAAATAATGCTGATGGAAATTAAGCAGCACTAACACTCTTCTCATGTTTGGGGATCCTCCTGACAGCAGGTGTATGTGCATAGACCTAGTTGAAATAGAGGGATGTCTTTAAAATTTTTAAAAACCTTTCTGTCACATTTTTGTCACTTCTATTTGTGTGTTAGAGAAACTGCGGGGTTTTATGTTACAATATCTTTTTTGATTGGATTTTTGGGCAGGATAAATTCAGGATAAATTTAATTCACCATCTGCTCTGTTTCTTTGCACAGATTTCAACATATTCCACATGATCGCTGTGGGATTGAGCAGCTCCATTCTAGGCTGTTTGGTCACTCTACTGATCTACACCTACTGTCAAAGATATCAGCAGCAATCCCATGATGCAACAGTGATCCATCCCATTTCTGCTGCTCCTCTTAACACCAGCATCACCAACCACATCAACAAACTGGACAAATATGATACAGTGGAAGCCATTAAGGTCAGTATGGCTCTCTGCTGCTCAGAGAAAATCTAATACATCATGTTCCAAATGTCTGAGTCTAGTACCAAGAACTGTTTTGCTTCCATTAAATATCCTGAATGTCTAGGTCATATATCATTTACTTAATTTTTTCAAATTGATGTTATGCCTTGTCTAAGAATCAAAATTACATGCTTTTAGCATCTTCCATCTTTATATCAGTTATTCAGGTAGAATATTTCATTGACTGCTCATAATAATCTATAGCTGTTTTGTGCAGAAGTATGAGACCGGATGCAATTGTGGTTGCTCAGCATGTGTTTTATTAGGGTGAAGACAATCATAGTCATAGTACATAAAACAATAAAACAAAAAAAATCAATAATCAAACTTAAAAAAAAAAACCAGACAGACAGAAACAGGGAAATGGCTAAGAGCTTGATGATGCAAAATGCATGATAAGTCTAATTAACTGATTAAGGGCTAAACATGGGAAAGCTGCACACATTAGGACAAAAAACCAATAACATGACAGAGATGGAGTCAGTGGAGTAGAAACAAAACAATGGCACAAGGCAAAACAAATAGAAGCACATTCACATGCAACGTACAAATGCCTTAACCATACAGCACTTTGGAAGGGGCAATCTGTGATAACCAATGAGTGAAATATAAATTTATTTCAACAGTATACACAATAACCATAGCACCTCAATGCAAATTTGTTTTTAACTATTATTAAAACTTGGTAGTTTGTCATATAGAGATTCTCTGAAAACAGCATATCACGCCTGGGACATCTTGAAAACCCTGAGAACCATGTTCTTTACAGGTAATAAAATCCTGGATATTATTTCCTGATGACATCACTAGAGCCAACTAAAATGACATTAAAAATAAGTGTTGTCAAAGTGAAATGGAGTAGCTGATTATTCTTATTTTCAAACATTAAAAGAGGAAAAGACTAAACCATTCTAATAACTCAATAGAATATGTAAAAACAGATGAATAAAAGATCTATACTATATGAAAGTAGTTTAAAATGTTCAGAAATGGCTTGAGGCTCAGAAGGTATCTTTAAAAAGGCACAGCTTTTTAGAATCAGATTTTAACACATGGTTTAGTTCAAATAAAGCAACAGAAGGTTGTGGTTATGCTTATTCTTGTCTGCTCTGTTGCTGCACTGAATATGGGTTTCATTCGCAAACATTAAAATAATGCAATATTTGGGTATGATTAAGAAGAAATGCCTTCAATCAATAAGAACGCACCATTTGTTACTTAGTGGATCAAAAATCTTGTTAGTGCAACATTATTTGATTAAATATGATATTTTTGATAAAAGGTTATCTAACACCAGTCCTGTGTAGTGAACTCAGACATTTGGACCACAGTGTAGATTTATACTGTTGGATTCAGTGTGTTGTTTGTGTGTCTGACTCTGTTGTTTCTGTCTAAAATTCATCACTCATACACTGCTTTCTCATAAGTGATTCTCTTACCCTGACTAAGGGATTCTCTTACCCTGACTTGTGCATTCAATGCTTGAAGATGATTAACTGGTATAAAAACAGAAGACCATTTTGCTTAGAGGTTGCTCAAACTATTTTTGCAAATTCTTATCAATTTGATACTGGACTTTTTCGCAGAGCATAAATCAAATGGATAGGGAATTTTTCTGTATTTTGCAAACACAATCAATACAACAATTATGATGTGATTAGGATTTAGTCTTGGCAAATTAAAAGACCTCCCTCTTATTGCAAGTTCTGATTATTGTGAAATTGCTTACAGTGTTTCATAACTATGGCTAATTATACTATACTGCAAACTCCAGCATCCCGATAGCCACTTACAATATTAAGCAGTATTACAGTTGGTCATAATGAGTGAGTTTGACAGGTTAGAAAAATGGGGTAGAATGTATTAAGTCTTCATATAATGCGTTTTCATTAAAGGAATGCTAAAATGTCCACTTCTAAAAACTTTTTTATGGTATTCAATAATGCACTGCATAACTGACAAAATGTATTTATATAAAAAAAATACTGTTTAAATAAAGGGGGCGGACAATCTCTTGGTGGTTAACACCTCACACCTCCAGGGTCGGGGGTTCAATTTCCACCGTGGCTCTGTGTGTGTGGAGTTTGTATGTTCTCCCTGTGCTGCGGGGGCTTCATCCGGGTACGCTGGTTTCCTCCCCCAGTCCAAAGACATGGTAGGTTGATTGGCATGTAGAAAGTATCCATAGTGTATGAATGGGTGTGTGAATGTGTATGTGATCGTGCCCTGCGATGGATTGGCACCCTGTCCAGGGTGTACCCCTTCCCTGTGCCCGACGCTCTCTGGGATAGGCTCCAGGTTTCCCTGTGACCCCAAAGGAAGGATAAGCGGTATAGAAGATGGATGGATGGATATATACAGTGCATCCGTAAAGTATTCTCAGCGCTTCACTTTTGCCACATTTTGTTATGTTACAGCCTTATTCCAAAATGGAAGGATGTCTAAATAATTTCCTTACAAAGCCTTATATGAATTAAAATCTGTGAACATCCATTTGCTTTATTTATTTTTAAACTATAATTATTTTTAAACTAGTGGGTGTATATATATATATTTTGTGGTAAAGGTGCTTCAACAAAGTATTATGCAAAGACTGTGAATTCTTATGTATGTGCTTTTTTTTTTTTTTTTTTTTTTTTTTTTTAATACATTTGCAAAGATTTCAAACAAACTTCTTTCACAGTGTCATTATGAGGTATTGTTTGTAGAATTTTGAGGAAATAATGAATTTAATCCATTTTGGAATAAGACTGTAACATAGCAAAATGTGGAAAAAGTGAAGCTCAGTGAATACTTTCCAGATGCACTGTATATATCCACTGTATATATCAGCCTACCATGCATGTCTTTGGACTGGGGAGGAAAACGGAGTACCCGGAGGAACCCCCTGCAGCACGGGGAGAACATGCAAACTCCACACACACAGGTCCATGGTTGGAATTGAACCCCTGACTCTGGAGGTGTGAGGTGAACGTGCTAACCACTGTGTGTATTTAGTCCATATTAACACTTTCAAAGACATATTAGAAAAGAATCTTGTTTGAGGAAATATAATTGGACTAAAGTCTATAAGTGTACTTTCTATAATGAATTAATAAATTATTAGTAGTATAGCTAGGTGATCAATGAAATGTCTTCAGATTGTGAAAATTCAGTTTTGTTGATTGTATTGTTAAAACTGTAGTCAGATTTTGTAATCAGAAAATGTTCTATTGTAAATGGAAATGAACAATGCTAATCTCAGTTTATGGCAAAATGGAAAGGAAAACTGTAACCAAATACCACCAGATGCCACACTGGATTTATCTACTTAAAGCAAAACACATCAGGCGGAAATGACACTTTTGGCAAGGTTATTATTTATTTATTTATTTATTTGGGGCGGGGGGGGGGTAAACTGCATATATAACTTTGTGGCTATTAGACTTTAATAATATAAAAGGTTAAAAATCATGAAATATCTTTATTTTTGTGTTTGTCCATGCACAACCACTGCCTTCTTTGAAGAAAGCTTATGCTCTGCCCAGTTTAAAATCATGTCTTGTTTCCTGCTGTTTCAGTTTATGTGTCATTATGCTATACACTCTGCATAAACTTTAATATGAACACCTGTACATGTGCTCTTTTATGCAGTTATCCAAACAGCCAATCATGTAGCAACAATCATGTGGAAGCAGCCCAATGCATAAAATCATGCAGATACAGGTCAAGAGCTTCAGTTAATGTTCACATAAAACATCAACAACAATGGGGGGGGATTATGATCACTGTGACTTTAAATGTGGATGTTAGTGCCAGATGGACTGCTTAGAGTATTTCAGAAACTGATGATTTCCAAAAAACACTGAGTAAGAGACAGTTCTGTGGGTGGAAATGGCTTGTTGATAAGAGAGGTCCAGCCAGATTGGTTCAATCTGCCAGGAAGGATATAGTAACTCATATAAATACTCTTTACAACTGTGGTGAGCAAAAAAGCATCTCAGCATGCACGAAACAGCGTAACAACCCCCAACCTCAAAGTTTGAATTGCTTTTATTCTCACCACAGTTGTAAAGAGTGCTTATTTGATTTACCATAGACTTTTTGTCAGCTCAGTCTGGCCATTCTCCATTGATCTCTCTCATCAGCAAGGTGCTTCAGTCTGCTGACGCTCCAGTCGCAGGATTTTTTTTTCACACCACTTTGTGTAAACTGTTGTGTGTTAAATTCCCAAGAGATTAGCAGATTATGAAATACTCAAACCAGCCCATCTGACACCATAAAACATGCTTCTGTTAAAGTCACAGAGATCACACGTTTTTCCTGTTTTGATGTTTGATGTGAAAATTAACTGAAGTTTTTTACTTATATGTGCATGATTTTTAGGCATTATGTGGCTTCCACCTGATTAGCTACTTGAATAACTGCATAAAAGAGCACGTGTATGGGTGTTCCTATTAAAGTGGACGGTGAGTGTAGTTCTGCTTGCTAGTGGTAAGTCATGTGTAAGTATCCAAATCAAAGGTGTTTTTACAGGATTAGTACTAAGGATTTAGTCTTGATTTCGCTCTGCTCCCTTCCTCTTCGCAGCCTGATGTTTCTGTACTCTTGCCTTTGGATGACCACAGCATGCGCCAGGCTTTATCCACTAACACTGGTGTGACCCGACGCTTGGAGATTTTCTACTAACTCTTGATCAGCATATGTCCTCTCCTGCGTCTGTCCTTCCCCTGTGATTCTCTCGTTCTCTGGCAGGTGTGCTCATGCATTTGCTCTTCAGGTTTTTCCATCTTTCATCTCATTCCACAGGGTTCAGGGCAATCAAGGCTTGTGAGAAGGCAGTGTGTATCATTTTTCCTGTTCTGTGTCACTGTTGTGAAATAAACACATCATTTCATATGTTTTGTTGCTTGTTGCTCCACTTTTCACTTTTGTTACATTGTTCACAAAGTAAAACAGGTGTCTGATCCAAGGTTTATTCAATTGTTTCTTTGTTGTGTAGCATTTTTCTGTTGTCTGCCTGTCTAGTGTATTTAGACAGACATTCTTCATGTTATTAATATATTCAGATTATGTTTTTGTGTAAATTATCACAAATGATCAAGCTGATATTGTGTATCTATTGAAGATCCTTCCTAGAAGAGTGGGGGCTGTTATAATAGCAATTCTGTGATAGTAAAACTTCCTGTTAATGGCCATTGTTTTGGAATGGGCACATATGGGTGAGATGGTCAGATGTCCACACACCTTTGGCCATATAGTGTAAATTGGAGGACTGGGAAATAAAGAAACTACAAGTACTGTTATAACAGTGCAACTATGAGGACCAAGAAAATCACAGAATAGCATAATTAGATAATTACATGGACTAGAAGACTAGAGAAACAAGGCAACTAGATGGAATAGAGATCTAGATAAATTATTGAAGTAGCAGGCTGGGGAAATTGAGGAACTAGGGAACTGTTTTGAAATACATCATAAAATACGTGACAAAGTAAATCTACAAACATGGGTGTATGTATACTAATTAATGAGACATTAGAAAAATTAACAAGTAGAAATACTAATTATGTAATGAGTACCATAAGAATGACGAAAAACAGGAAGTAAACCGGTCTAGTATATGGTAGGTTCCCAATCAACAGTAATATTTCTCTAGTTCCCCAATTCTGTGGTTCCTCTGGTTCCCTCATTTCCTTAGTCCTCCTAGCTTTACACATGGCCTCCAAACTGTCACAAAGTCTTATTAGAAATGCTCCTTCATGTTCAATGATTCTCAAAATGGCCAACATTCTAGTAATAACACTAACGAGACAAGTCAACAGAATTATGGTATAGCCGTACAAATGGGTACAAATTATTCAAAATTATAAACAAAAATTATTCTTAGCATGTACACATCAAAATATAGTCACTACCACTATATATACAGTATATATATATATATATATATATATATTGTTTATTGCATCATTTTATAATCTTTTAGTATTTACCTGTAGTGGTGTTTGAGAATGTTTTCCTTTTGCTTTGTGATGTCTTTTAATCTAGAAATGATTAATCATGTAAAGTCTCATTCAGTGCACTTCTCTCTCATTTGCAGGCTTTCAACAAGAACAACTTGATCCTGGAGGAAAGAAATAAATACTTTAATCCCCAATTAACTGGAAAAACCTACACCAATGCCTATTTCACGGACGTCAACACCTACGATGACTTTTAATCACAGTTTTATGACCAGCACTACTTAATTTGCAATTCCAATACCGTGAAAAGTTCATGGAGTCTGTTTTTTCCCCCTCATGGCTTGCATTGCTGTATGATGTTTTATGTGGGACCATTTTAACATCACACATCAGTAAACCCCCATCAAAACATATTCAGCTCTAACAAGGTGTGTGGACATTACTGCGTAAACTCAACTATGAACAGAAAAAGGATATCTCCTTTTAAAAAACTGTTTAAAAAAACTTTGAAAGGGGATCTGATCCCTCTGTAAACTTTCTAGGAAAGACCTTTGGGCTAGGGATTGGTACTCTTTGCATGATTTTCATCTTTTTATTTCATTCGTTTGCATTGCATGGTTGATCGCACTCCAGCAGACCAGGTCATGTCCTCAATGACCGGATTGACCCTTGACAGCTTTGTCTGCTGTGCTGAATCAGCAGCGACCCCGTGCCTCCCACATTGGTGGGCAGAATATTTGCCTGCCTGAAAAAAACAAGTGTAGATACTTTGGTGTCTGGCAAATATGTTCATCTGCTCAAGCTAATACCAGTGATGGGAATATCTGTGGGTTTATTTTTTTGTCTTGTACAGTACATTCATCATAAATTGTACATCTGTGTAGCTTTTGTAGACCAAACTCTTATAATGCTTGTTGTTTCGTCCCACTGTAATTCATTAACTTTAAAAAGAGAATATAACATTTAACAACAAACACACTAACACCTTTTTATAACTGTAATCCTTTGCTAATTTGAATACTAAGATCATATTTATGTTCAGATGTTTAGAACAAGATCTCATAACACCATCATAAACTTATATTTTCTAAAAAGGACACTAATGTTTTTCTCCATCATCTAAAAAGTAACGTCATACCTTCATGATGATTAAAAAAAGTGCTGTATTTTCCAGACAATAAAATGCATTTTTTCTTTGCCCTCTAGTAGGTACTTTCTTGCATTGTATGTTATAGAAATCTGCAGTTTGTTCTGAAATGTTTTGTTATTGTCATTTGCCCATTTGTTTGTGTATTTATGGTAGCCCCGCTACTGTAGTTCAAATGGTAGACTGTAGTTCTGTTGTTAAACTATACTTTTCTTTATTTTGTCTACTGGTACGTACAGAAGAGAAACTAACACTAGAAGGCTACTAAAGTGTCATCTCAAAGGTGTTTACAGAAAGACAATTTTTTTTTTTCAACTAAGCATACAGAATTTAGACACGTATCTAACACTCTGGAGTGGCTTATTGTCTGGAAAATATGGTAATGCAGTAATCAGTGCTGGGATATCTGTTGGGTTAAATTTTTACTAATTGTGTTTTTTTTTTATGCAAAAATTCTGTTTGCTTGTTTTAATGTGCATAAATTAAAACAGCTTCATACAGCTCAGTGTTTCGGTGACTCAGTGTTTCAGTAAACCGCAGTGAGACTCCAAGCCATGATGGATGGCATTTCTTACAGAGTTGGGATGCGTGAAGGATACTTTGCGGTGACGTCGATCCTGTTTTGGTTGACATTGTTATGCACAGGAGCACTGTTCTCCATCAACCTTCAACCCAATGGGCTGATGTGTTTAGAGGGTAATCGAGTGTGTGCAATTAATCAACTCCCACAGCGTGTGAGCAGCATTGGAGTGCTGATATGGCTGATTCCAGAGCAGCTTCAACAGGCGAAAGAATCGATCAGTGTTTACCTTGAGCTGACGTTTGCTAGAGCTGAAATTACTGTCAACGTCCCTCAGGGTCTCACTGTATTTGGGAAGGTGTTAGTGTCTTGTACTCGGGAGAGGGATGTACGTTCTGCCCCATTTACACCAATGTGACAGTATGCAAACGTTCTTTCAAAGGACTGGCGTACAACCTGAAGCTGACCTTTTTTCTAGATATAATTCATATCTAGTTTATACAATTGGATATGAATTATACCTCAAAAGAAGTTCAGCTTCAGTTGTATGCCAGTACTTTGAGAGAACGATTGCTTGAACACACATACAGTATTTCCATTCACCTTGCAAATATATAAACATAGACCCTATCTAGATGTTTGACACAGGGTATGTTTCAACTAAGTATGTATCTACAATCAGGTGTCCAGTATATCAGTGATATCAATATAGCACTCATTGGTTGGTGCATTCAGGGTCATGGTGGATCCAGAGCCTATCCTCGGAACACTGAATGCAAAGCAGGGACACGATCAAGATATTAACACACAAAATCCTCTTATCATAAAAATGTCATGGTTGCATTTGATTTGGAAGGAGGGTGTACCAGCAATTAGCCAGCAATTTTGGGCAGAATTTATTCTTCTGAGAAAAAGGCTGTCTCATTTGGGACGCAGCATGACTAAAATAAGTGATGATCTACAATGAAGCAGAAGCATCAATGATTTTAAATTATGGTTTAAATTATGTAAACATTTATTAAGGTGTATGTAAACATGGTCATTCTCAAAACAATATTGGGATATCATAAGAAAGATATAATGACCCATGTTCATCAAAGTTACACAGAAACAAGCACAGATTTGAGTATCTGTAATGAATAAATCTATGCCCGATTTATGAAACTAGAACTGACATTCTAGACAATTGTTAAATATCAAACAATTTGGCTTCAGCTGCATCTAAACAAGCTCCCTTATTTATGTCATATTCAGTCCTGATGATCCTCAGCTCAAGTTACTGACTGTGTTGAGTTTTACATGCTCTTCCTGTGTTTACATGTCTAAAACATACTGGTAAGTGGATTATGCTAAATTGTCCCAAGGTTTGAATTTGTGTGTGTGCACACGGTGAACCGAGGGGTATCAGGTCCTATCCAGCGTGTATTCCTGCCTCATGGCCTGGTTTTATGGGATCGGCTCCAGATCCAACCCCACCCTGGTTAACATAAAGCAGTTACTGAAGATGAATGAATGAATGAATGAATGAATGATGAATTAATCACACCCCAATTTTCCCGCTTACACATCTAATTCACATGAAACATATGAACCAATATTAGAAAAGATATCCAAGCTCCAAGAAAAGAAGAAAATGGAAAAGTGAAATTCAGTGAATCCGAGTCAGAATGCTTATGAATGAGGTTTCTACAAATAAAGGTGATCTTTCTGATATAGCACAACCTGTTTCTTTTTTTTTTTTTTTTAAATAAAGACGCAAAAACCTGTCCAAAAAATTAAAATATTTTCCAACTTCCCCTGAGGGTAGCGCAGTGATCTCCATTTATAGTTTTTCTATTCATTTTAGAGCTGGATCAGAAATAATTAAAGGCATATTTAATTAAAACTTTTTATAAATGTATAAATATAGCCAAGTTCCCACACTGAAACAAATACTTACTTAAAACTAACTACTGAAATGAATCAAATGGAATAACCTGAATAAAAAACATGCAATGGTATCCAAGTGTCCTTGAATAACAGGCGTGTCAACCTCAGCCTAATGCCTCTTGTACACAAATGCACTTATTAATCAGTTGAATAACTAGTGCTAATAAAAATCCACATCTACACTCACTAGATTTAGATTTGATTTTCATTTGAGATGATACTTTTCAGCTTGCTTTACTGACACATCCGTAACCCGTCATCAGCAGTGGTTAAGAAGGTGCATGCATGTGAAATACAGTTGCTTTGTGAATAAGATGGATTATTTACTCAATCACCTTTTTCCTCTACATGCCTAAATTACACGAAAGGACATAGAACAGAACCATACATTTAGTGTTATAACTTATATTAAGTTAAAGCATGAAGCCAGCAGATCATAACAGACTTAAAAGGCTTAAAAAGTGCCTCTCATGGCAGAGTGTGTAATAGTTTACCCCATATAATTTTTATTATGCCATCAATGAGACCCTGTGACATAATTCATCACTCAACCAATACAGGTCCATTGTCAAGATACTGATAGATGTTAGACATCTAATATCAGCAGTCACTGCTTTAGACTTGTTCATTTCGTGTATCATGCTCCCATGTTAGATGTCAAAATATCTGACCACAACTGTGTTTTATTGAAATGTCAGTTTCAGTGGTGTAATCCATTTTGGAGCAGTTGAGTTGGCAGTTTATTAAATTTGAAATAGGGGTGCCCAAAAACTTGTTCTTTGTGTATATTTCTCTCTCTCCTACCAGTTTTTTTTTTTTATTTTATTGTTTTTTGGGTTTTTTTTTTACATTTCTGAACATACCTTAAGGGAAATATGTATAGGTATTAACTTAAAGATGGATGGGTATAAAAGGTTACATGTCAAATGTACAGCTACTTTCTCTCACCTGTACAGTATGCAGTCTAATACTCATGGCACTACAAATATAAATAAAATAGCAATCTATAACTACTCATACATATTCCATGAGTAAACAGTCCGTACATTACACTGAGATAAAGTAAACATAAAAGAAATTAAGCTGGCTCTGTTGAATGTTGTCAAGGTCAGAATTGACTGATGTCTTATCAACATGGCCTCAGCTTTGCACATTCATAAGAAATAGTCTTGCTCCAACTGCAGTGTATAGTACAGATGCACCAAATCTCGGTGTCCTGTTAAATATGTAAAGCTAAATTGCTTTATATATATATATATATACAGTGCCTTGCGAAAGTATTCGGCCCCCTTGAACTGTTCGACCTTTTGCCACGTTTCAGGCCT
>JAFFST010045647.1:101684-105805 GCA_022414735.1 Noturus placidus | reverse complement strand
CCCGTATATATTCCCCTCAGTCAGAATCACCTAACGCGAAGTATACGTCTAGCCGATTCGTTCCGCAGCGTTACCAAGCATTGAATTATCTTCTAGTTATTTCCCGTGTCCCAGACCCTTTTTGACGCCTATCGATTCCGATTCCTGTTTATCCTGTTCTAGTCTGTTCGCCTGATCGCCTGACCTCGTTACGTTTTTGGTTTCGTCTTCTATCGTCTTCGATTTGGATTTAGTTATTTCCTCGGCACGCTACTCCCGTTCACCACGCCGCCTTCTTACCGCGATTGGTTCCTCTCCAGCGCAAAACGTGACACTTATTCAGATTTTGTGAGCATTTTACAGTATGTAACCCGGACCTTTACTCAAAATCGAATCAGGTAACGTTTCGTAACGTTTCACTGACACGCCCTTCCTAGCAGATCCATAACTTCAACTGAAAGATGAAAGAGCACGTAGATAAAACACAGACAGTTTACTTTTTAGGTTTCTTCTCGTGGCTGAACCTTACCTGCATTTTCCCGGTGCACTTTTCAATCCAGTCCGCTACCCCCAGGAGCAGACCGTGCCGGATGAGCCGCTCGTTGACTTGCACCAGACGCACGTCAATATTCACATTGATCTGTGCCGAGAAACGCAACAGCAGTCTTAAATCATAGAACTGCTATACAAGCTTCACCTGACTCCACCTGTGCACTCAGGTGACCTTGGCATGCGAAATATTGATGTCTTTTCACATCTCGTATCTCTAATTAACAATAGAACTCTGTTTTTAAAGGAGCTATGTGTCATTTTTGGAGTCCTCTTGTTGCTGCTTTTTAATGAAATGTACAGAGCTGAGAAATTATTTCCTGGCTGGGGGCGGAGCTAATTTCAAGGCCAGAACATCATTTTCAATAGATGCCTTAAATGAAGAACGTTATGCAAACATTATTTCTATATA
The DNA here is from genome assembly GCA_022414735.1 of Noturus placidus. Lineage (NCBI taxonomy): Eukaryota > Metazoa > Chordata > Actinopteri > Siluriformes > Ictaluridae > Noturus > Noturus placidus. The sequence continues at coordinate 104,865 of JAFFST010045647.1, read as the reverse complement.
AATCACTGTGATTCAAAGTTATCTCTGGAAATATATTATTAATATAGGCAGAAAAACACTTTAAAACAATACAAACTATAATTGAACCAAAAAAGAAATGAGAAATCTTTCTAATCTTCTCTGTGCCCATGATAGCCTCAGAGTCCTGTTCTTAGCTGACAGGAGTGGATGCTGATGTGGTCTTCTGCTGTTCGAGCTATCCACCTCAAATGTCAAGACTTGGTGCATGCTGAGATGCTTTTCTGCTCATCAAGTTTGTAAAGAGTTGTCTACCAGTCTCTGTAAAATCTCTAGAGACTTTTGTGTGTGAAATTTCCAGGAGATTTCTGAAATTACCCCGGTGACCTGGCGAAATTCCCCCATTGGTCCTTCTCTATCACGGCCCCCTAATAATCCCCATCTCTGAATTGTCTACATCACTCTCTCCTCTGCACTAATAGCTGGTATATGTGGTGGGTGTTTGATATGAAGCGTTTTCCTGCCTCTTTGTTGCTGTAGTGGAAGACGAGGATGATGGCGGCGGTGATGCCGAGGACGACGATGCTCACACACAGACAAAGAACCCAGAGTTTCATGACGCTCTCTTTGAGGTAAAGGTGCAGACTGGAGTACAGGGCACACCATAGCACCACATACATAATCTGCCGAGAGAAAGCAGTCACGTCACACAAACGTACACACTCCATGTCCTACTGAAGTAACAATGTCAAACTGCGAACAAACTCCTGCGCAGAGATGAATGAGTCGTGAGAAATATCAAGGAACCGTGAGGCGTTTAACTGAATTATGATTCATGAATGAAGTGAATTGCAATCCCAATTCTGAAAAAGTTGGGACAATATGGAAAATTCAAAAAACAAAGAGTTATTTAAAAATTCAATTCACCCTGCATTTATATTGAAAACACATTATTAACACTAATTGATGTTTTTTTTAACACTAATTGATGTATTAATTGATGTTTTACTTTGTGAATTTAATTTATTTTTGAAATCTGATGACTCCAACACACTCCAAAAAAGTTGGGACAGTCGACTGTTTAGCGCTGTGTAACATCGCCTTTTCTTTTAATAACACTTATTAAGTGTTTGGACGCTGAGTGAAGACACCAGTTGTTTAGTTTAGCAAGCGGAATTTTCTCCCATTCATCCATTATGCATTTCTTCAGCTGTGTAACTGTAGGGGGCCTTCGTTGCCTTATTTTGCGCTTTATAATGCGCCACACGTTCTCAATCGGAGACAGATCAGGACTGCAGCAGGCCATGCTAGCACTCGCACTCTCTGCTTATGCAACAACGCGCTTGTAATCCGGGCAGAATTTGGTTTGGCGTTGTCCTGCTCTGGATGGCAGCATATGTTGTTCTAAAATGTGTACATATCTTTCTGCATTCATTTGGGCACTGACACACCCCCATACCATGGGCACTGACACACCCCATACCATGACAGACGCTGGCTTTTGGACCTGATGCTGATAACAACTTGAATGGTTCTTTTCCTCTTCAGCCCAGAGAACACGACGGCTGTTTTGTCCAAAAACTATTTGAAATGTCGACTCATCGGACCACAAAATACGATTCCACTGTGCTACTGTCCATCTCAGATGAGACCAAGCCCAGAGAAGTGGGCGGAGCTTCTGGACAGTGTTGACGTATGGCTTCTGCTTTGCATAGTAAAGCCTTAACGTGCATCTGTGGATGCAGCGGCGAATGGTGTCGACTAACAAAGGTTTACCAAAGTATTCCCGAGCCCATGTCAGGATATAAATTACAGACTCATGATGGTCTTTAAGACAGTGACGTCTGAGGGATCGGAGATCACACGCATTCAGAAAGGGTTTTTTCCTCGCCCTTTACGCACCGTGATTTGACCGGATTCCTTGAATCTTTTAATTATATTGTGCAGTGTAGAGGGTGAAATGACCAAAGTCCTAGCGATTTATCTTTGGGGAATGTTCTTCTCGAAGTGTTTGATTATTCACTGACGCATATGTAGGCAGATTGGCGAGCCTCGACCCATCCTTGCTCTTGAAGGACTAGGACTTTTTTGGTGGCTCATCACATTACATCACCTTCTTATTTCAACTTCTCACATCACTATTAGTCCTAAACTGCCCCGGTCCCAACTTTGAATCAATGTAAAAATAAACGCTTACCTATACAGTTGATTAGGTAAAACATCAAATACCTTATCTTTATACGTCAAAGCACATTTACACATCTTCTTTGTTTTTATTTGCCTTTTCCATACTGTCCCAACTTTTTCAGAATTGGCGTTGTATGTCACAGCAATGCTGTGAGTTGTATAACCATCGATATCCTACAGTTCTTGAATTCATTCTGCCGAGAGCACGTTTAAATGTTTAGCTTAAAATAATCTAATCTGAATTTAAATTCACCTCTAACATTCCATTAGCCAAGATATGTTTGGTATGTTATGATGTTTGCTTTCTTTTTATGTTTTTCTCTGGAGATAAATATCCACATCCATCTCTCTCTCTCTCCCTCTGTCTCTCTCTCTCTCTCTCTCTCTCTCTCTCCCTCTGTCTGTCTCTCTCTCCCTCTGTCTCTCTCTCTCTCTCTCTCTCCCTCTGTCTCTCTCTCTCTAACTCTGTATCTCTCTCTCTCTCTCTCTCTCTCTCTCTCTCGCTTTCAGATGATGCACAGTTCTTCAGTAATGTTGCACAGACTTGCTAATTTGGTTTGAGACACAGTGTGAATTTCAGGAATGTATAAAAAAAAATTCACAGTGTAGCTGAACGCTGTGATGTTTTGAAGCTATCAATCCTGGACGTGTGGAATTAATCCCCCCACCCATTTTCATCGGAAATTGGCTCTTACTGGGGCCATGATGAAATGAAATAGAGACGAGTTGAAGAACAGGTATCTTTTGATGGAAGGATGTTCCAGCGCTGTTCTGAGAGGAGTCTCAAAGTCCTCAGCAGGAATCTGTGTTGGAGCAATCAAAACAGTGGCACTGTAATATACAGTATAGTATTGCATGGCAGAAACATTCCTGGAGCAGGGGTGTCCAAATTTAGTCTATAGTCTATATGACACTGTGTGTATGTATATATATATATATATATATTTATATATATCCATCCATCCATCCATCCATTTTCTTTACCGCTCGTCCTACACAGGGTCACGGGGAGCCTGGGGCCTATCCTACAGGGAAT
>JAFFST010045647.1:94184-96684 GCA_022414735.1 Noturus placidus | reverse complement strand
ACAATCCAACTAAATCACACACGCGTCATATGATTATCAGCAGCTGTTCAGCTGATATGTACGTCTTCCAGGCAGACAAAGCTGTTCCTTCTTTCCTCTTGCTCACATCATTCACACTTCAGCTGGAGATTCCACAACAGCTTCATAATGAACTCTCGGTCGGTCCGAGTGGTACTGCCGTTAAAGCCTGTTTAAATGTTCTAACGCGCTATCCAATCAGATTTTAAAGCCATGTAGCTCGATGTTTGTTTTTTTGTTTGTTTGTTTTTGGCTGCAGGAAGTAGTCATGTGCAGATCTAGGCAAAACAGAACGGGAAATACCAGCCAGGAGCACTTCTTCTTTTATATCAAAGATTTGGGTTTCTCATCAAAGAGAAACATTCCTCAATGTGCTTTCTCGACTTGGCTTGCTTCAGCAGAACAGCATTTAAAAAATACAACAAAAATAAACAACACATGAATGAATATCTCGCAATCATTGCTAGAAGAATCTTCTGCTGCGCATAGAGAGGTTCTTCCAATACACAAGCCTGAGAGCAGATACTACATGAGGATGCATGACCTGGGTATGATTCCTACGTCGAAGTAAAGAGCTCAGCGTCTCCCACGCCCTGATCTGAATAAGATTGAAACTTACTGCACTGTAGATGAAGCAGTCAGTACGGCACCATATGCCCACCGCTCGCTGCTCTCTAACACTTCCTGATCTGTGAATGAGAAACATAGCACCAGAAAGAGAACAAGGACACAACAATAAAATTCAGCATCACACCATTCCTCTCTCTCTCTCTCACTCTCTCTCTCTCTCTCAATCTATCTCTCTCTCTCTCACTCTCTCTCTCTCACTCTATCTCACTCTCTCACACACACTCTCTCACCCACACTCTTTCTTTCTCACTCTCTCTCTCTCACTCTCTCACTCTCTCTCTCTCTCACTCACACTCTCTCACTCTCTCTCTCTCTCTCTCTCACTTTCCCTCTCTCTCACACTCTCTCTCTCACACACACACACACTCTCTCACCCACACTCTCTCTCTCTCACTCTCACTCTCTCACTCTATCTCTCTATCTCTCTCACTCTCTCTCACACTCTCTCACTCTCTCTCTCTCTCTCTCACTTTCCCTCTCTCTCACACTCTCTCTCTCACACACACACACACTCTCTCACTTACTGCTGCTAGCTGTCAGGACAGGAAACACACATTATAACGTTGACTAGTCCATGTCTTCTTTCACTGTTGCATTTTGCATTTTCTGTTTGCTTCACATGCTCTTACTTCTCTTCCAGTGTTTATCTTGTCCAGCTCCTCCTACTCATCTGTCAGGTTCTTAACATCTCCGCTATTACCTTGTCGTCTTGACTTTCCTCATTCTTTTCTTACATGCTCTGCAAATCTCGCTCTCTTTCTCTCGACCCTCTAGGTTTGTCATCACTTCCTTCTTTGCGTGCCTGCGACAACTTAGCAGCAGCCCCTTCCCCCACCACTATTTTGTGCACTTCATTTTTTCTTCTTTCTCTTTCATGCATCGACTTGTGACTCGTATCCACATGACCCGAGGAGCTCTGAGGAACTTCTCGGTGTGGCGTCCGTCTGAGAATCTCGATCATTCTTCAAAGTGATGCATCATTGCAAAACCGTCTCATGGGAACGTCTCGATCGAAACCCTGGCAAAGTTGAAAATATGTTAAGAAATCAGTCTTTCTTGGATCAACTTCTGACAAACAAACTGAAATTAAACTGTCGTCAACTTTGGGTTGGTGATCATGTGCTTCTGAATCATTGTCTCTCAAATCATGGCTCTTTGTGGGGATTTCCACTAATCTGTGTTTCTAAGTATAACCACAACCCAGTCTCGGTAAGCAAAAGGACATTGTTTGCCTATTTCCGTTGTACATTTGCAGGCTCCCTAATATATGTCAACACCTTTCCTTTGATGGAAAGGGACTATCACAGGACTCTTGTAATATCTGGTGGTCATTTGCACTGATAGATTGTGTGTGTGTGTGGGGGGGGGGGCAGTTGTAGCAAGAAATGTACTACAGTCAGTAATAAAAACAACTTTTACTGGATATAATGGCCAATAGGTGTAGCTACAACACCCCTGATGAAGTCCACACTGATATTTGCATGTTGTTTCATAATGAATAATGAATAGTGAAGTTTCTCTGCTGCCCTCTAGAGGTACAGATCAGCAAACACCAGCAGATTAGTGCAGTTCTAGGTACCACTGAGATCTTGTTTTAGGTAAATATGAGATATACGTTTTATGAAGTGTGTGTGTGTGTGTGTGTGTGTGTGTGTGTGTGTGTGTGTGTGTGTGTGTGTGTGTGTGTGATAATTAATTCAAATATATACCCTGCTAATCAAAACCACAGTATCACCTCATGTAGAAGCTTCAAGATATCATCAGTCAAGGTGGTGTTATTGTATATACATTTACATTTATTCATTTAGCAGACGCTTTTATCCAAAGCGACTTACAAATGAGACACACTCAC
>JAFFST010045647.1:69489-79857 GCA_022414735.1 Noturus placidus | reverse complement strand
TTACACACAGGTGGATTCTATTTATCAACATTAGTCATTTAGGTCAACATTGGATCATTCAGAGATCCTCACTGAACTTCCGGAAAGAGTTTGCTGCACTGAAAGTAAAGGGGCTGAAAAATTTCGCTCGCCCAATTTTTCAGTTTTTTATTTGTTGAAAAAGTTTGAAATATCCAATAAATTTCGTTCCACTTCATGATTGTGTCCCACCTGTTGTTGATTCTTCACAAAAAATTACAGTTTTATATCTTTATGTTTGAAGCCTGAAATGTGGCAAAAGGTCGAACAGTTCAAGGGGGCCGAATACTTTCGCAAGGCACTATATTTTTAATAAGGACGTGCACGGATATGTTCCGATATATAGCTCGCCGTATGGGCCGATACCCAACACGATACAGATTTGTCTGACAGGTTTCTGCATGTGGATTGCGCGAAAGAAATAAACACAGATCACTCAGTCACGTGTTCGTCGACAGATCCTTTCAGAGACATAAAACAATACAATACAGTGGTACAATACCACACGGCTCACCACTATAATACATCTGGTATGTGCTTTAAGGAAGAATACACACACACACACACCCTGTACCCAGCCACGTTAAAAGCATCACTCAAAAGTGTAACACCTATACTAACCCAACCATGAGAAAAGCATCTTCCTGCCTGCAAAGTTAACATAAACCCCATTGATGTACAGGTATGCAGTTACCAGCTAGACTTGAATTTTTAGTATAGCATAAATATGTGAGGTTGAGTTTCTTGGAACTGCACTTGCTTGCGTTTTAATGTTTTGTCATGAATCTGATACACTGATGGTTTAATACCAGAGACTAGGAAATACAATAAAGCAGGAAAAAATAGACTTTTCTGGGGTTTTAAACTCTCTTCTCTTTTTGGAAACAGTAGTTATGACCAATTGTCGGATTGTGGTCCAGGTGCCTCCTGAGCTACAGTTCTTTAAAAATTATAGCACCCCCTACTGACACGCATGTCTTTGGACGTGGGGAGGAAAATGGAGTACCCGGAGGAGCACAGGGACATGCGAACTCTGTGCATGCAGGGTGGAAGTAGGATTCGAATCCCCAACCCCGGAAGTGCGAGGCAACAGTGGTGACCACTAAGCCACCATGCTCGCCTTATTCGAACATTAAAAGAACTGATCCACCCTGAAGGGCTTGCGTATGAATCTTAAGATGTAACCTTCAACTGCATCCAAGATTTATTTTTATAATAAAAGTCAGAGTTCAAGTTTTTGATTGGTGTGTCAGTCTATTTTCACTTTTGTTAATTGTTTTACTACATTTCCCACAATGCTGTGTGACTACATGGTGATTACGTGGTTAGCACGTTCGCCTCCAGGGTTGGAGGTTTGAGTCCCGTTGTGGCACTGTGTGTGTGGAGTCCAAAAAGCATGTCAAAAAGACATGCATGCTAGGATGATTGGCGTGTCCAAAGTGTCCATAGTGTACAAATGTGTGTGATTGTGCCCTGAGATGGATTGGCACTCTGTCCATGGTGTCCCCCCACCTTGTTCCCGATGCTCCATGGGATAAGCTCCAGGTCCCCGATGACCCTGTAGGATAAGTGCTGTAGAAGATAGATGGATGGATCTCTACCTAAAGAAAGAGATGCAGCAGCACTTTATTCAGTCCAGCTCTTTCATCTCCTCATTTGTAGTACAATCGTGTAGTTGGATCGTATTCCAGAAAGTCTCCGCTTCTTCTCCGTCTGACTTCTCAATAATATGATGTTGAACATCGCTTTTCAAAAGAGCAGCAAAAGAAGTGCTTGCTCTTTTTGTTTTTAGGAGCTAACAGTGAAAACTTCCCGTGTTCCTCCTCTTAAACTCGATTGTAACTGCACCAGCGATAACAGTCACTGGGTTTACATGGACAACAATAATCCACTCTTAACCCGATTAAGACCATACTCTAATTAAGAAACTACCATGTAAACAGCAATTTTTAATTACCTTAATCTTATTAACGTTATACTCGAATTAAGCTCTAATTGAATTAAGACAGGTGGAGTACTCCCGTTTTAGTCATATTATGGACGTTATATTACAGACAAGTAAACACCTTAATCACATTATGAACGTCGTGTTTTCACCGCATTTTGCGACAGGACACGATCTCACACGGCCATTTTACGGTGTACAAGAGAGTACGGCTGCGTCCTAAACCGCATAGTCTTGTAGTGTGGAAAAATACATGTATCTCCGCTACAATACAGACGGTGAGTACGCGATTTGGGACACAGCCCACGGCTTCAAGCAGTCATCTATTAGCATGTACAGCATGACAAATAATTAACCGCACTTAAAAACACCCAAAACTGTATAGGGTACCATAATGAAGACGAACTGTATATTGATACGTGAAATTCTGGAGGGACATAGGACGGCATGGCGCAGTGATGTAATGACGCGGGCTGTTAATCTAATTATGATCCATAGCATGCAAAACTGGAACATGACAGGAGTATTCTAAAAGTGACTCATGTAAACACCTTCATCACATTATTATCTTAATCAGATTAAGGTCAATAATTAGATTACTGCTGTCCATGTAAACGTAGTCAGTGTCCACCTGTGACATCAGCGCGACACACAGTTGGTGATAACACATGAATTTAGCACCAGACCAACTAATATCACAGAAATTTCATTAGAAACATATTTCATGTGCATATGGGTGAACTTTTCCTTTAATGATGATAATTATTTAGGAAAACGTGAACTGGGACTGCTTCAACGTGTGTGTGTGTGTGTGTGTGTGTGTGTGTGTGTGTGTTATAGCGCCCCCAGCGGTACTGAGTTCTCACTGCACTTCAGGTGTGTACTGAAAATGAAGTCGGTTCTCCTTTCATTTTCATACACGGTGTGTATCCATGTTCTTGTGGGATAAAGAAGTGAAGTTTCTTTGCTCGATCTGTAATTCATGTATTTTCAGATATGAAGCTCTCCGTGTGCTGGTGCTGGTGGATTCTTTGAGGTTGTTTTGCCATTGCAGGCAATGCCGAGGTACAAAATAAATACAATTTTCGACTTTTAATTCCTTCATTTCGATCAAAGTTCACCTAATGTACATTTGTTGTGAAGAGTGTGTTGTTAACTTCCTGTAGCAGGAAAATAACAACAACAACAAACCAGTATTCAACTGGTGTGTGAGCTGTCGGGTTGCCAGATTGCATGATATTTTTCACCCTTTTTTGAATGAGTTACTTACATGTCAAAATTCTTTATGTCACAGCTGTAAGCATTTTTATTTACATGCAGAAAAGGAAATGAGTTTACACTGAGCATCCATATAACATTAAAACCACAGAGAGGTGAAGTGAATAACATTGATAATCTCGTTACAATTTCACCTGTCATGGGGTGAGATAGATTTATTAGGCTGCAAGTGAACAGTCAGTTCTCGAAGTTGACATGTTGGAAGCAGGAAAAATGGGGACGCGTAAGAATCTGAGTGACTTTGACAAGAGTCAGATTGTGATGGCTAGACGACTGGGTCAGAGTTTCTCTAAAACGTAAGTTTTGTTGAGTGTTCCCAGTGTGCAATGATTAATGCCTACCAAAAGTGGTCCAAGGAAGGACATCCGGTGAACCAGTGATAGGGTTGACATGTGACATGTGAAAGCTAGCCCGTCTTTTCCAATCCCACAGAAGAGCTAATGTAGCACAAACTGCTGAAAAAGTTCATGCGAGTCAGTGCCCTGTCCACAATGGGTACATGAGCATTAGAACTTGACCATGGAGCAATGGAAGAAGGTGGCCTGGTCTGATGAATCACGCTTTCTTTTACATCAAGTGGACAGGCACGAGCATGCACTATAGGAAGAAGACAGTGATGCTCTTGGCAATGTTCTGCTGGGAAACCTTGGGTTCGGGTTTTAGGGTTAGGTACACCAGTAATGGTGACAGCAGAGACCTTCAAAGGACTTCTGGAGTCCATGCCTTGACAGGTCAGAGATGTTTTGGTGGCAGAAAAAGGATGTACACAATATTATAATATAATAATATAATGTTTGTAAGGAATTAAGCACTTAAGAGTGCTGTTATAGGAAAATAATCAATAGTGAGGTTGTTTCTTTTGGGCCGGTGCGAAGCAGGGTCACTGTTACCACCCTGTTTTTTTTGGGTTTTTTTATTTTATCAGATTATAGTTATGGTTAATGTTATCGAATGTCTTCAAAACAAGTTCCTGTTGTTACTGGTAGCCAGCTGTCCTGAAGACTTTCCCGTGGTGGAAAACGTACTGACTCTTACAAAGCTCTGACACTAGAGACTCCTTCTACAGATGTTAAATAAACGTCTCCTTATAGAAAACATTTACATTTAGCAGACGCTTTTATCCAAAGTGACTTACAAATGAGAGCACACTCACACACTAATGGTTGCAGAGCTTCCATGCAAGGCGCTAGCTTGCCATCGGGGGCAACTTAGGGTTCAGTGTCTTGCCCAAGGACACTTCAGCATGGGATCACCCGGGCCGGGATTCGAACCACCAACCCTACGATTAGTGGACAACCCGCTCTACCGACTGAACCACAGCCGCACATCATCATATCAGCAATTATATCTTCATCTTGGTTAAATAGCCCGCTTTTTAAAATCAGATTGTTATTAGCCTTTTATTATATGGGGTTTCTGACATATATGTCAGATATATAACCCATTTTGTATTTTTGTATACAAAACAACGTGTTAGCTGTTACCATAGAAAAGATAACATATGATAATGCATTAATACATACCTGTATTTTGCTTTGCAGCTGTAACTACTGTCAGAGATTATTTTTATAAAAATAATAATAATAATAATAATAATAATAATAATAATAATAATAATAATAATTTACTCAATCAAAATCAACTCTGTGGTATAATCTGAAGGATAAAACCCAAGTCTGACATTATTTCATACCTGACAGTGTCACGTTAAAGAAACATAATATTCTGTTTTACATTGATTTTAAGTTACAGTTCAGTGAGCAAACCTACGCACAAAAATAGGCTTGGTTGTTGAAGCAGGTGCGTGTAACTCAAAAGATTCAATTCAATTCAATTTTATTTGTATAGCGCATTTTACAATGGACATTGTCTCAAAGCAGCTTTACAGAAACATATAGAGAGAGATTTAGTTTTTTGGGTCCCCTCCCCCTTTAATTTGGATCTCTGATGCTGATCTATTCTCTGTGCTTCTACCGATACCAATGCAGCCCTTCTAGCACCATGTTAGTGGAGAGTCTGGATGATGGCGTGACCTGGAGCGCTCCTCGCAATCTCTCTGTCCATCTTGGGGTCAAGAGCTTCATCCCAGAGCCGGGATTTGGAATTCAGGTACCATCTCTAAAGCTGTGTATGTTTTTGGACGGTTTTGTGTCAGTGTTTATTTGTATACATTCCTTACAGAACGAACGTCTGATGAATGGTAATGAAAAATGTCTGCTGTTTTGTATTAACACCAACAGAAACACCACCCACCTTCGAAGGGCCGTTTGGTGGTGTGTGGTCACGGCACTACCGAGGGCGACGTGGTTTTTTATATCCTGAGCGACGATCACGGGCGCACGTGGAGGAATGGAGGCTCATTGAAGAGCATCCCTTATAACCATCCCAAACAGAGCAAGGACTTCAACCCTGATGAGTGTCAGGTAATAGAAAGAGAATTTCTAACATATCTGTTTTTGGATTCGATAGGCGCAAAGACTTAACAGCTGTCCATGGCCAGGAACACATTTGGCCATGTTCTTTTGGGTGGGCGGGGCATACTCTCAAGAAAGCACTTGATATATTTTGCCCTCCCTTATTTGTAGCTGTTGTATATCCTCTTTTATTTCTACAACGCTGACGTCACTCTCACACCCAGCTGGTGGAGCTCCAGGACGGCAGCAACATGATCAACGTTCGGAACCAGAACAACTACCACTGCCGCTGCAGGATGGTAGGTGTGGAGCCTAGACGGAGGAGAGACTCTGCCCGTGGAGGAGCTGAAGTTCGACCACACGCTGGTGGATCCCATAGTGGCGGCTGGAGTTCTGCAGAAGGAGGACGTGCTGTTCTTCAGCAACCCTGCCAACTCCCAGAAGAGTGAGTGAGGGAGGAGGATTTAAAATGTTATGGGACAGAGGATGTAGGTGGTTTTGTTTCTGTGACACACCTGCTCAAGCTCAAGCTGTATTAGAGTTTAATAATGAGGTGTGCACTGAAAACCTCTCACTGTGCCCAACTACTGTTCGGAAACTGCGAAAGCAAAGTACAAATTGAAACCTTTGTTGTATCATTCAGCAGGATTGATTAAAGATAGGTAGCATGGCGTCCATTAAACAAAAAAAAAAACTGAAAGCAAAGGGTCTGGAATGTTCCTGGATGACCTTCCAACATGATTGCAAATTGGTACTCATTTAAAAGGTACAGGCAGGTGTAACATTTACCATTTCAAATCAGTTTATTATTAAAAGGTAAAAAAATAAATAAATAAAAACCCGGAAGTGTTATCAAACCATGTGACCTCATAGTTCGAATACTTCTAAATAAGACGGTATATAACAAAATGGATATGTTTTCAGAAAGAAACATAATTTTCTAATGTTCTCCTGTTGTTTCCATCCTTCAGGGGTGAATCTGACTCTGCGCTGGTCTTTGACTGATGGAAGAAGACTTTTCAGATCTGGGAAGGGCCAAGTGGTTATTCCTGTTTAACATCTCTCAAAGATGACAAGAAATACATCTTTGCCATCTATGAAAAAGGCCATAAAGACTATTACGAGACCATGTCTTTAGCAAAAATCAGTCTGTTTGGTGGAATGTAGAAGCCAAACTTCTATAGAGCCCAACATGACCAGAGTGCGAATGTAGCTCTTCACCTGGCATTGTTTCTTTAACGACGCAATTCACACTTCTAAATTACACTCTAATGACTCTAATAATACTTTACTAAATTTCCCCTTGGGGATCAATAAAGTACTCTCTATCTCTAATATGTCACTGTCAAAAGATTTCCCATCTGTAAGAGTCCCACATCTGTAAACGTCAGAAAGTGTGCTCCTTTAATGCTCTGGTACTTCTTTTCTACAAACTCCTGCCAATCACGCCAGTCCCTAACAACTTAATTGCTTTGGACGTTGATCATAGACAAGATATGACTTTTAGTATTATGTCATGACCTTCTGTAATTCAGTCTTGATTTTATAGCTCCCCCTCCCATAAAATCTGCAATATGATGACACTGAAGCATGCAACATGACAAATCAGTGGTGAGTGAATGACTGTTCATCACAGCTCTAACACAAGTACTAAGAGGAACTTGACTCTCAGACATTCCACATCATTAAATCTAACCACTAATCTAATCTCACAGTTGTAATCGTTGGCAGTTTGCTGTGCTGTAACAATGACACACTCCAGACCATGCTTTTAGATCAAAATAATGTATATCGAGGAGATAGAAGTACTCCACTTGTGCGTCGTGCCACATCGACCCCTCCTCTCAATTGTGTATTATTTTGTACAACAGCATCTGTCTTGTTTTATTCCTTACTTGACATTTACCGTGATCATCAATATTAAAAGTAATATAGCCTTGAACATGTATTTAATGTGCATTTGAAAAGATCAAACTGAACGAGACTGCAAACTGATCGGCGCTCGATGTTGATGTCAACGACCAACAATAACCTGCTTCAATAAACTATACAGGCATTGGGGAGATGAGTAAAAGGCCCTGTAGACGTCACAGAGTTTCAAAGTGAAATATGAGAATCGTTTTCGAAAAAATTATTTCAGTCTGCAGACTTGTTTTACACTTCGTGGTGATGTGAGTTCTTTGTTGGTCGTGAGTTTAATGTCACATGCGCTCATACATGCCACAGAAACCACCACTTTGTCTTCTCTGTTCCACAAAGCTCAGATCAGCTATGCTGCACAGTCCTGCTGAAACTGCAGAAAATACATCTACGTATGCACATATCCATTATAAAGCAATACACCGCGCGTGATTTAAGCTTATTTTGAGGAACTCTTGTGGTTTACACAGGTGCAAGCTCAGACTCTGGTGCACCTCTCCGCTCTGTTGTGGACATACTTTTGTTTAGTTTTAGATTCGATTCGCCTTTATTGTCACTGTGCAGAGTACAAGTACCGAGCCAAAAAGCCGGTCCACATGTATTATTGCTGAAAGTTAAATGCATACCAGCTGTTCAAATAAATTTTGGACACAGGTTTTGGAGCACCTTGAACTCACACAACAGAACAGTTTCAAATGGAACGGACTGGAAAGAATAAAAGGTTTCCTTTATTCATGTAAGGGGTCTTCTGTCAGCATAGTCTTTTATTTTATATTGAAACTTTTTACTGATTCAAACAGATATAGTGCATAACAAAAATGAACAAAAGAAAGAATCTGTTTCAACCCAGTGAACCGTGTTAAAATCCCAGACTCCCTCCCTGTACCCCACCCTAACCCCCCCTTCAATGAGCAATACTGTGGTCAAAGTCAAATACACAGAAATAATTAACAACACCTACGTAAACAGAACACAAGAAGCAGAATGCGCAAACTTGCTTTCCTATAAATGGGCCTCAACCCGAGCCCTCCAGAAAAGAGAAGAGCTTGCCCCATTTCCCACTATATACCCCAGGTCTACCCAGCTGTCCATAAGACATCTCGTACTCTATGCTACCACCCTGCCCAATTCAGCCAACCACTCCTGAAACAAGGGGACGCCATTGACTTCCACCCTCTGAGAATTATCTGACGGCCAATCATTTCGCTAGTTTGGGCCCAGCTTTTTATATATTTTTAATTTATGTTAATAACTGACCCAGCAGCCAACTGAGTGTCCAAGACCTCACAAATTTAATTCTGGACCTGGATTCTTGGATTTTAGTGTAGTACCAAAAAGCACGGGCGCACGGTGGCTTAGTTGTTAGCACGTTCGCCTCACACCTCCAGGGTCGGGGGTTCGATTCCTGCTGTGGCCCTGTGTGTGCGGAGTTTGCATGTTCTCCCTGTGTTGCGAAGGTTTCCTCCGGGTACTCCGGTTTTCCAGTCCAAAGACATGCATGGTAGGCTGATTGGCATGTGAATGTGTATGTGATTGTGCCCTGTGATGGACTGTACCCTGCCTTATACCCGATGCTCCCTGGGATAAGATCCAGGTTCCCTGTGACCCTGTAGGATAAACGGTATAAAAGATCGATGGAAGCATGGGTCATGTCACCATCCTCCAACTGACATCAACAACAGATAGGTGTGTCTTTTAAACCAATCCAGAGGGAGTCCATTAAAAACAAGGTATATCAAGCACCACCTCAAGGGTATCCACCAGTTTAAGGGGCTGAGTACTACTCCAAAATGTGGTACAGAGTAGATGGTGCCACTGCAAGTACCTGAAGAATTGAGATCTGGGAATTCCAAAGATCTATCTAACTAACTTTATCTATTTGCTTATTTCTCTTGTAAAACTTATATTGACTACAGTTTTAACCAGTATGGTCAAAAACACTTCATCACACAGAGATAGGTTGTATTGGAAAGATGGTGAACTTGTTTAAAAGTCAAGACGAAGTGCTACTTTGTTCACTGCTGAGCAGCCGTGTTGATTCTTCATCACATGTGGAACTCACCTTCCTGAATTTCAGAGGCGTTTTCTTTGGGTTTTCCCGAGTCTGAGGTTGGATATTGTGTTAGTTGAGTTCAACATAACGACGTGTTTGTACTCCATGGGTTTAGACCTAGAACAGGCAAAATGTAGCCATCTTGTGGAATGATCGTGTCATTGAGGTGTAATTGATGTTGGATTTAAAAGAGTGGTTTGTCATGTTTAAAGCACCATTAATCCATCTCTCTTTGGTATGACTACGAACAATATATGTCCTGCTTAGGTTTTAAGAAAGAAAGGGCTGGGCTGCAAGTTCACGTTCCAAGTGTGCTTTATTGGCATGACTGTTTTAACAATGTTTCCAAAGCAAAATGATATAAATGTTATACTGTATAGAACACAGTAATAAGGAAAAGTAAACAATAACACAATAATAAAACACTAAACATGTATAGATTTGAATTGAATTAAAAATATGTATTACAGAACCGTTCCATGGTTGGGGGCTCGATTCCCGCCTCTGCCCTGTGTGTTTTCCCCGTGCTTCTGGGTTTTCCTCCACATACTTCGGTTTCCTCCCCAGTCCAAAGACATGTGCTGTAGGCTGATTGGCATCTCTAAAGTGTCTGTAGTGTGTGAAAGGATGCACAGTGCCTTGCGAAAGTATTCGGCCCCCTTGAACTGTTCGACTTTTTGCCACATTTCAGGCCTCAAACATAAAGATATAAAACAGTAATTTTTTGTGAAGAATCAACA
>JAFFST010045647.1:40126-62086 GCA_022414735.1 Noturus placidus | reverse complement strand
GGTAAATAAAAATGGTAAATGGCGCACTTATATAGCGCTTTTATTCAAGGCACTTGGATCCAAAGCGGTTTACACTGTGTCTCATTCACCCATTCATACAGACACATTCGCACACCAATGGGAGCAGAGCTGCATGCAAGGTGCTAGCTTGCCATCGGGGGCAACTTAGGGTTCAGTGTCTTGCCCAAGGACACTTCCGCATGGGATCACCCGGGCCGGGATTCGAACCGCCAACCCTACGGTTGGAGGATTAGTGGACAACCCGCTCTACCGACTGAGCCACAGCCGCCCTTTTATAAAATGAAAAAAGAAATAATAATTGTCATTATTTCTGCTTCGACGTCTATGAGCTGTGTTTGTGGTCGAGGAAGCGGTTTAGAGTCACCGGTGTGTTTTCTGATGCCTTTCGGCAGGATGAAACTGTAGGGCTGTTACGGTCCGATGTTTGGACGGTGCGATTATAATAGGCACGATATTAAGTGACCGTTTAGAAACGCAGCCTGGTGCAGAAAATGTCCGGGAGAAAAATGCTATGAAATCTTCGCATGCCGCGCTCGCTCGGTGTCTAACAAACCTCCAAAAGGAAACCTGAGCGGTCACGTTTATAATAAAACCAGTAATTGTTCTCCATTCGTAGGAAGTTCCATTAATTTTTTTTTTGTGAACTACTTTGTCTCGTTCGCCAAGCTGGATATGAAGGGGTTTGTTTATTTTATCTATCTTGTGTGAGTGCTTACGCAGGATATTCAGTATGCATGCACAAAAAAAAAATCATGTAAATTTCAGAATGTGTGTGTAAGCGGTTGAAGATGGATGGATGGAAAACAAATTATTCCTTTATAACTAGAAAAATGGTGGTGTGTAAACAGAGGGCAGGTCTGTATGCGCAGAGCCTTGAGGAAGATTTCACACACATTTATTATTAATAATGTCACACACTGCCGGTCAAATGTTTGTGGACACGCGACTGAAATCTTTCTCATTTCTTTCATTAGAAATTAACATTTTATTTGCAACAAAAATTCATTTAAACGGACGACTCGGAGGGAAATATTCCGAAAAGCAGGCGATAAGAGTCCGGCGTCGGTGTGAACTCCTTTTAATACTGTTTAAATGCATCTCAGGGAAATTCCTCAACAAATTGGGTGAGAAAACGGCAAGGGTTAGGGGGGTCTATTATGAAGATGCTAAAATATTAAATTATTTTAATTTCTTTTGGATTTTTAATCTTGACATAATTTCCATAGCTCCATTTGTCTTACTCCAGAGTTTTGATGACATTATTATTATTATTATTATTATTATTATTCTAAAGTGTGGAAAAATAAAGAATGATCCTGAGAATTTTTCACGGGTATTGTATATTGTTAAATACTTTTATTGGCATAGAAGTCTGTGCACTTTTTCTGTAGTTTTGTGGGCATCACTACATGTAAACGAGCTGGGTTGGGGACATGGTGAAACACAAAAATGACCTGAGCATAGAGAAGATGCTTTATAAGTTACTAAATAGTTCTGTAAATAGCTAGATTATATGAATTATATATGCGTCCAGTGTTTATTCTCTCTCTCTCTCTCTCTGTTTATTTACTTATTTATTTAGTTGGTCCAAATATCCAGAGCACATGCTCTTTCTGTAGCGCTCCATCTCTGTCCTTTGGCTCAGTTTATCTTGTATCTCGGGCTAGAATCAGAAATGATTTGATGAGATTGGACCTGGACCAGTTATTTTAGACCACGCCTGAGTTTGATTGCGTGAGGAAAATGCGAAAGACACCCATGGGTAACAGCGTTGTTCTGGTCATCAATGCTGTGTGTGTGTGTGTGTGTGTGTGTGTGTGTGTGAGAGAGAGAGGTGGTTGTCGTACGTGATAAAGTTACGACTGTGCCAGGAGCGGCACAGAGATTTGATGGCGTGCTTCAGACTCTGCCGGTCTACCTGTGGATTATGCTGTGCATCAGTTTATTTTAAGGGATGTCAGTTGTAACGCTTGCACTACGGTACACGATGCAGTGAACACGCCGTGGTTATATAAACCGAGACGCTCTGGTGTACACACCAAACTAAACCTGTGTGGGAGTTATTGGCGAGCGGGGAAACGCACACCATCAACCCTGGTGTTGCCATGGCTGCGGCCTCTCTCTCAGCGCACAAACACGTACACGCGGACATCATTTATAAACGCGTCCCCGTGGCGACCACATCTGTCTGCTTCGTTTGAAAGTCATAGTCACTTTTCCTGTACGTTTAGAACACTCAAACTGCTAACGTGCTAAGGTCTCCTCTAACCATACTTCTATCTGACCTCTAGCTCTCAGGTGTTCATCCTGTTCGTTCTGTTTTCATGATTTCAGATTCGTTACGTCTCTGTTTTACGGGATAAACTTGGGCGTGTTGATCACAATAGAGCCGAAACAACTAGTCGATTCTAAAAATCATTGTCAACGAATCTTATTATGGAGTAGTTGGTCTGTGCGGCACAAGGTGCGTTTACTCACTCATTACGTTACTTCTGTTCTGAAAACACACATCGGAGAGTAAATACTAAAGTTGTGTCCCAAATGATGTGCTATTCTTCATATGCGGCTTATGGTTTGTATTTTGTTTGCAGTGATGTCAGCGACCCACAGTAGCCAGACCCCGTCTTGTGCATTCCCTTTGAAGGTGCAAATATATTACACCTTCACCGTGCACGTGCAGCTGCTACACAAGCGGCATTGTTCACATACACGCTTGCGTATCTTGTGTACATCTGGAAGATTAAAAGCTCTACGTCACCGCCACAACATTCCCTGTCTGTCAGGTTTTCAAGTCAAGCAGTAACGTACACCACAGCGTTAACTATGCCGCAAACACAGTTTCTCCTTTAAAATTTTCGTGTTTGGTGTGATTGTTCTCAAACCGCTGCTCAAAACAGACTTCCTCGATAACACACTAGAATAAGGTGTTTAATGAACACTGTTATTGGGGGGGTTTTTTTTTTCCTTTTTTTTCGGTTGCACACACTCATCACAGTGCTGTAAACTTTTTCTCTGTACGTCTCCTCTGCGTCTTCGAAACGAACCCTACTGCAACCCCAGTGTAATAATCCCCACTCGGTGTAGTCCTCGACGGACCGTTCTTGCTCGCCGTGCATTGACTTTGCCACCTGACTCTCATTACATATCACACGAATACCTAAGCATCACGCTCCTCAGATGCGGCTCGATTTCCGGCCATGTTTACTGCTGATGATTTTTTTTATACAGTTACTTGGCGCTTTCCCTCTTACCACTTTAATCCAAAAGCGAGGTCAGCTAGGCCTTTCAAGGATTGTTCGACAGTACATATCACAGAGCACGATATGTTAGATTAGACTATGTTAGGAGTGTCCAATGTTCTCCGGAAAGGGCTGAGTGGTTGGTGCAGGTTTTCATTCCAACCAAACAGAATCCACACCTGAGTCTATTGAAAGCCAAGATCAGCTGATTAAACAGCTGGAATCCGCTGTGGCTCCTGCTTGGTTGGACTGTAATCCGGATAAGTTTGGACACCCCTGGACTAGAGTTTACCAATTGTCAGGAAGGATGTGTAACCTCACCCAGTTATTCATTTTTATTTTTCTCCTGTCTGTAAAAGGTTGTGATGATACAAAAAGTATTCCGAGACTATTGCGACGTAGACGTAATTGAAAACACTACTGGTTTGCAAGGGTTTTTTTTTTTAACCACCTTTGCATGGAATTCTACGACTAAAGTTTTGGTGTTTTTTTTTTTCATCCTGCTCTGTCTCACTCGTTCTTTCTCTTCTTTGTCTCCGCCAGTCTCAGGGCTCACCATACTCAATGAGCGTGCAGCGCAATGTCAGAGCGCTCTGGGCAAACAGCAAAGGGGAAGGATGGCAAAAGCAAGTATGCATCTCTCAACCTGTTTGATACCTACAAAGGAAAGAGCCTTGAAGTACAGAAGCCTGTTGGTAAGTATTTACATTTTTAAAAATATATATATATTTTTAAAAATTATTTTCTTAAAGCTTCTTTTATGTCTCAGACGTCATACCGCTCATTTCCCGAGCCTCTAGTTACAGCATCATTATGTTTAAACATGCACCCTAAAATCTTGTGGATTGTGAAAGTCAGCACTGAGAAGGGTTTTTTTTTCCCCTGGTCTCTGCTTGTTGAATGTGAGGAGAGCGGGACGGGGGACTAGCCTTGCTAAAGCCTACTTGTCCGTTGCACATCGATAAATAAAAATGAATAGCCTGGGAACGTGATCATCTGGACTACTGCTTTGTCCACCTCTGATCTACTTGAACAGAAGCCAGATTAAATTGAGTCGGACGCACGCGCCGTGTTTCTGTTCAGTTTAGGTTTCAGTTTGCACCTGCAAGCATAAAGTGATAATCCTGTCGCTAGAGGAAATTAATCTTCTCTCTTGTCTCATCTCTCTCTGCCATGACCGTCATCGACAACGGTTCGGTGTTAAGCCTTTTGTTTGCAGTCCGAGCCGGTAAACGTCGTGCTAACGATAAATGCAACCCAGCACCTTTTTGGCCGCTTTCTTCAGTTTTGCTCTGAAGGCATACACGATCCACACTAGCATATCGATGTGCTAGAGAGTCTGGTAGGTCTCGTCAGCCTCCTTCTCCCATTTCACTGTCAGATGATCTACTATAATCCTTTCATGTGTTTGCTGATGGACTGCAGGAAGATCGTCCCGTTTACTCGACCGATTTAGTCAAAACGATTAAAAATGGGAATCTCGCAAATACACAAAAAAAATTTGGTTCATTGAGTATATCCAAAGACATACCGACCTTTACACATTTTGCATTTTACCATCAGTGTGCGCCACTTATCATCACTCAGAAATACACCAATGAGAATGGCCGAGATGCTGATCACCGGTGGTGCAGCGTAGTGGTAGCGTTGCCACCTCGCAGTTCCAGGGTTGCAGGTTTGATCCTGATGGAGTTTCTGTGCATGTTCTCCTTGTGGGTTTCCTCTGGGTTCTCCGGTTTCTTCTCATCTACCTAAAAAATGTTGGTGATAAATTGCCCTTGGTCGGTCGGTGGGTGGGTGGGTGGGTGAGTGAGTGCGTGCAGGCTGGCATTCAGCGTAATGGACTGGTGTTCCATCCAGGGTGTAATCCCCGCCTCACGCTCGGCGTTTCACAGATAGGCTCCGTGTCCATCACAACTGTGGCTAGGATAAGAAGCTACCGAGTATAAGATGAGCCGATCGGAATGCACACCTGGAACGATTGATCGATGCTGCATAGGTGTTTTGATCTCTCCATTAAGGGAGGCCCCAACCCCTTTCCCCAGCTAACATTAGCAGTCTCTCATCTCCTCATGATTTTTTACGGCGAACGAGAAGCACACTATTGCAGAGGCGCGTCAGACCACTAATAAAGCGTGAAACAACTGAAGAATTTATATCTGATAAAATACGCTGTTTGGTTAACGGATTGAGGAAAAATAAACATGGTATTGCTACACTAGTAGTGTACTGAAGCACTCTGCTGCCCGGCAATAAAAAAAATTAATCTGATAGCTCAGACACATGATACACACACACTTGTCCCGGTTGTCTGGGCTTGGTCTGGTGAACTCTATTCATTTTAGTGTCTGTATTACAAACATGCAGTGTTGACACATTCAAGATTTTAAAATGTGTGTGTGCTAAAATGTTAAAAATAATACGATCCATGATCGAAAAAGCTGCAGGGAGGTCGGTGTGATAACCATTTCTATTATAACGACTGATTTTTTTTTTTCTTTTCCCTTCTTCCCTCGTCTCAAATCTTTAGTAATCTGACCCCGGGACACGTTGAACAGCTTTCTCTCTCTCTCGCTCTCTCTTCGGCTTTGCTTCACGATCAGGCTCATCTCCCGTTTCACAACGTTGTTCCCAGGTTTCAGAAATATAAGTGAACAGTGTGATGTCAGATCTGTAAGCGTGATGTCGCGGTCATCTTAAAATGTGTCGCCGCTCCCTGGTCAGCTCTTGCATTTGTGTTTGTAGTTGCCCCTCGTCATGGCTTGCAGTCTCTTGGTAAAGTTGCCTCTGCACGGCGCATGCCCCCCCCAGCCAACCTGCCCAGTTTGAAGGCGGAGAACAAAGGCAACGACCCCAACGTCTCGCTCGTTCCCAAAGACGGCACAGGATGGGCAAGCAAGCCAGAATCAGCCGACCCAAAGAGGTGAGTGGTTTGCCTGTATAATCTAGTATAGCACCCAAGGTTCTGATTAAATTGAATCAACGCCTGGGGTCTTTTTCTAATTAGTGCAGTTTCAAAAGAGACTTGCCTTGTAGAACATCTGGTAGCTAATGGTTTAGCTGAGGCGCGTGTGGTCCTCGAGGATCATAGCCAGTTGTGTCGGCTGTGAAGTACACCACGCAGACTACGTTTATTAGTTGAAATGTCGGTGTAAAACGAGCTAAAACGCTGAACTCTATAGTGCTGTTCACTTCCAGGAGTTTTCATCAGCTGTGTTTTAATGTAATAAAAAAAAAAAAGTCCAACCCTCAATCCAGCTGTTTTCTGGATAGGTTTAGGATTATAAGGGTTGATGTTTTTTTTTTTTTTTTGAAAACAGAAAAAAGTTGCCCTTTTTTTATAATTTTTTTTAATGTCATGGGTCCAGATGAGAATCTCGCATTACTATAACAGCCTGTTGAATTTTTGATTCTGTTTCTCAATGTCGTCAGAAGGTGTTGATTTTTTTCAGTCGTAACGTTAAGCGATAACGAGAATATCTTGTTTTGTGGAAGTTCCTCGCCGTTAAAAGGAACTATAAACGGAGATCAGACATGACTCCTTGTACATTTCATAATTGCTGCGTTAGAAAATACAGGCTTCAGGGTGGAGGTGGTTAATTATTTTCCTGTAACAGCACACCAAGTTTGTCACGTGTGTTTCGCGAAACACTGAAGAACTTAGTCACTGTTCTCGCGTGTACTGAAAACCAGAAACAAAAGTTGTTCTTGACAAGATTTCATTATTATTATTATTACAGCTTTATTTCAACATGCCCGTATCTCATGCGTCTGATGTACGATACTGAAACGTGTGTACACTTCTTATTCCTGCAGTACCGATGTATCGTCACCACCGCAGCCGGAGTCGCAGCAGCCTGCGGCTACACAGACACCTGCCCCGAGCCTGCCGAGAACTCCTCCAGCTCAAGAGGTGCTGCCGCACACGTTTTCACAAAGCGCTGTTTTTTTTTTTTTTTTTTCCACGTTTAATATTTTCATTTTAGAATGAAATGCATCATAAATCCTCGCAGCATTAGCCGTACACTAAATGGTTCGGCTGTTGTTCCCATGACACATACTACTGAAATACAGATTTTTAAAATACAGATGAACTCGACTTTGTGCTTTCTAGGCCCAAACTACAGCTATAGCCGCAGGGACAAGGTCCTGGGCTCAGGCCAGTATTACACATGGAGTACCAGGAGATGGTGAGTTCCGGTTCCCCCAGATAACGTATTGGTTTTGTGAACGTTTTTAAAAGAGCAGTTTTAAAGCCCATGTCTTCTGCCCAGCTGAATTTGACCCCTTTTTGTTATTAAATTGTGTATACCTTGAGATGGGTTTTAAGGGGAAAGGGGCGGAGCTAAAAGAAAGAAATAAACCAGACATGCTGCATGGTTTTTCAGTGGTATCTTTGTATTTATGTGATTAATTTATGGCAATGTTTGTGTTGCGTCTTGTGCAAACTGCGGAGGTGAAAGAGACCGTGACTAATAACGTTCACATAGTATTTTTGATTGAAGGAGATATTTCTAGCAGTGATATGAATCAATGGCTACCCACTCTGTGCAGGTGGAAAGGGATCAAACCAACCGTCTCCATTCTCTCGCGAGGAATTTCCCACCCTGCAGGCGGCGGGAGACCAGGACAAAGCTGGCAAAGAACAGGCCACTGCAGATCAGTGGTATGGGCCAGGACCAAGCCTCCGCCCCCAGAGTATGTATAGTATGTATGTATGTATGTATGTATGTATGTATGTATGTAATTTTTATTTATTTATTTTTTCTCTCTGGCTTTTTTTTTAAAAAGCTTTTCATTGACGTCATTGATCTCTCTTCTCAATTGACCTGTAGCTATTGTGGTCTGCTATGTAATACACTATCAGGGTGCAGATCAGATTTCTTTATCGTAAATACCTGCTTTTCTACTCCAGATGTGACGAGTTGGCGGGATGGTGGGGGCCGTGCACTGGCGCCCACCATAGCTGGGGAGGGGGTAGCGGAGGGTGGGGTTGGGGGAACCATTGGAATGGAGGGTGCAGCTGGGGCCCCTCTCCTTCAGAATCCCCCCCATGGGCCACATAGAGGCAGCCCCACTCTTCCCCTCCCCCAGCCTCCGGTTGGCCCGCAGTTCCCTCCTTACAGAGGAATCTTGCCTCCCTTTGTGAGTACCAAGAATTTTACCATGGGTATCACCTTGGGGAAAACAGTGGTGTCACATATGTCTTACGAATTTTTTTTTTTGTCAGTAATGTTTTAAACAATCGTATAAAGTAACTAATAGTGAATCTAGAGTTTAACCGTTAAGGGAAAAATAAATAAACTTCACACTGAGGTGGTCATTGCAGTTAAAACAGCACTGAGCTTGTCAACAGTAGTGTATGGTTTTGGGGTTTTTTTTGGGGGTGGGGGGGGTTGCTAATGATACCTGAGATGTTTTTTTATTTACACTGGAGTAGATCATATAGTAGTTATAAGTTGTCTTTTTTTTTAATCTTTTAAAGTAGCCTCTGTTATATACTGTTCATTATGCTTGGGTTACCAAATGTACTAAATGGGACATGCTGCAAGTACTTCTCTAACGTGTTTTCTGCTCTTTGTTCTCTTCTAGATGTACCCACCTTACTTGCCCTTCCCTCCGCCGTACGGTCCACAAGGCCCGTACAGGTATCCACCACCCAACGAGGCACCTAGGTAAGAGGTGTACAGATTGTCCCAATAATCTCCATGTAAAACATTGCAGTTTAGTACATAAGTTTTTTTTTTATTTAAAAAAAAAAAAAACAAGCAAATTCTTGTTTGATTAATTAGCCTCGCAGTGTATTGATGAATGTTAATACACATTCTCTATGCCAGTGCAGCTTTCAAGTTTTAACAGCCCTCTTTCCTTTCTCTATTTCTCCTCAGATTCTCTCGTTCGCAGGGTGGGTCTGCGCCGGAGGGGAGGCCACCTGGTGGCCCCCGTGGCGAGGCAGTCAAACGTCCCTCAATCCTAAAACAGGATGACCTCAAGGAGCTGGACGAGCTAGACCATGATGGAGATGAAGGATGGGCTGGTAAGGGCTGGCGTATTAAAAGCGCTTTGATTCCCTATTTATTTTAAGGTATGTTTTTATAACCTTAATATTTATATATTTCTTTTCTTAAATCAGGGGCACAAGAGGAGATTGACTACTCAGCCAAGCTAAAGTTCAGCGATGATGAAGGTGAAGATGAGGGGGATGAAGAGGAAGCTGAAAGCGAGAATGGAATTATGTACGTTTCTGTGAAAGTACTAAACGGCATAATGTTGATTTTTGTATAGTAAATATATTTTCGAATTCTGACGCACATGTGTCCTTGGTCATCCCTCTTTAGGGAACAAACGGAGCAGCAGAAATCCCAAGAAGGACCTGCCCCAAGTTCACGTTCCCGGATGGCTGAGAGTGGAGGCAGCGCAAGGCACACACCTCCTGTCCCCACTGATGACATTACCTCAGCGCCCTCCAGCAAGCCAAACTGGGCCGAGGAGGGGGGAAGCAGCTGGGGTGGCCAGACAAGTGCTGGACCATACCAGGTAAAACCCACGTGATGATCTCAGCAGGCACTGACACTCCACCCCAGTTTATTGCTTTGGCAACAACCAGGAACAAGCATTGAAGGGCACCTGAAGTGCTTCCTGGATGACTCACTGCCAGGTGCTTTTGCCTGTATGCAGGGGCGTAGGCCTGGACACGGTGGCCCTCGGGAGCAGCCCTCCCCTCCACCAGGTTCACTTCTTGGGCAGGGACCCTACTCCTACTACCGACAGGTACATGGGGAAGGGGTCCAAGGTACAAAAGAACAACATCTGCCCAGTGGTGGGTGGCATAAATGAGACCCTGGTAGAGATTTTCTGAAATGCAGGCAACCTCTCATACCTATATTAATCCACGCTGTGTAAGTGATTTGTCTTTTGAATAAAAAAAAAATAATAATGTATACGAGACTGGTGCAGACGATGCCACTGGTGTGAAAATGCATTATTATGGTCGCTTATTTGAAGGAAACAGGTGTTGCATGAATGAAGATGGAATGGGAAACCTTGCCTTTAAATGTAAAGTTGCTTTACCTTTTGAATAGGCGTAAGATATTGAATAGGATAATACGTACATGATGATCTTGTATATCCACTGTCCTCTGGACTGTTTTGCAACACTCTTACCATCCAAGTTTGGAAAACATCATGATTGGAAAAGTTTGTTTGTATCGCATGCACCCAACATAATCATGCTCATCGTGTTGGTGGCAGTCTGTGTGTGTGTGTGTGTGTGTGTGTGTGTGTGTGTGTGTGTGTGTATATACGGTGCATCCAGAAAGGCTTTACTTTTCCTACATTTTGTTATGTTAGTCTTATTCCAAGATGGATCAAATTCATTATTTTCCTCAAAGTTCTACAAACAGTACCCCATAATGACAACGTGAAATGTTTGTTTGAAATCTTTGCAAATTTATTAAAAATAAAAAAAGCACATATACATAAGTATTCACAGCCTTTGCCATTACACTCAAAATTGAGCTCAGGTGCATCCTGTTTCCACTGATCATCCTTGAGATGTTTCTACAACTTGATTGGAGAGCACCTGGGGTAAATTCAGTTGATTGGACATGATTTGAAAAGGCACACACCTGTCTATATAAGGTCCCACAGTTAACAATGAATGTCAGAGCAGAAACCAAGCCATGAAGTCCAAGGAATTGTCTGTAGACCTCCGAGACAGGATTGTATCTAGGCACAAATCTGGGGAAGGGTACAGAAACATTTCTGCAGCATTGAAGGTCCCATTGAGCACAGTGGCCTTCATCATCTGTAAATGGAAGAAGTCTGGAACCAGCAGGACTCTTCCTAGAGCTGGACGCCCGGCCAAACTGAGCGATCGGGGGAGAAGGGCCTTAGTCAGGGAGGTGACCAAAAACTCCATGGTCACTTTGACGGAACTCCAGTCTCCGTGGAGAGAGGAGAACCTTCCAGAAGAACAACCATCTCTGTAGAACTCAATCAGTCAGGCCTGTATGGTTTAGTGGCCAGATGGAAGCCACTCCTCAGTAAAAGGCATATGACAGCCAGCCTGGAGTTTGCCAAAAGGCACCTGAAGGTCTCTCAGACCAAAGGTTGAACAAAGCTAGAACTCTTTGGCCGAATGGCAAGCATCATGTCTGGAGGAAACCAGGCACCAGTCATCACCCGGCCAATACCATGTTTTCATCGGAGATTACCGTATTTTCCACACTATAAGGCGGATTATAAGGCGCAGTCTCAATTACGGGGTCTATTTCTGTACTTGACCAATACATAAGGCGCACTGTGTTATAAGGCGCATACGGTTGTTACACCAACCAAAGTCGCACAACATTTTTACAGATTTTGGAACTCAGTCCACACATAAGGCGCACGGCCGATTTTTGAGAAAATTTAAGGCTTTTAGGTGCGCCTTATAGTGCGAAAAATACGGTACTCAGGATCGAGGGAAAGATGAATGCAGCAATGTACAGAGACATCCCTGATGAAAACCTGCTCCAGAGCGCTCTGGAACTCGGACTGGGGCGAGGGTTCATCTTCCAACAGGAGAACGACCCTAAGCACACAGCCAAGATAACAAAGGAGTGTCTACAGGACAACTGTGAATGTCCTTGAGTGGCCCAGCCAGAGCCCAGACTTGAACCCGATTGAACATCTCTGGAGAGATCTGAAAATAGCTGTGAATCGACGCTCCCCATCCAACCTGATGGAGCATGAGACGTCCTGCAAAGAAGAATGGGAGAAACTGCTCATGTGTGCCAAGCTTGTAGCATCATACTCAAAAAGACTTGAGGCTGTAATTGGTGCCAAAGCTTCTTCAACAAAGTATTGAGTAAAGGCTGTGAATACTTAAGTATATGTGCATTTTTTTTGTTTTTTATTTTTAATGAATTTGCAAAGATTTCAAACAAACTTATTTCATGTTGTCATTATGGCGTACTGTTTGTAGAATTTTGAGGAAAATAATGAATTTAATCAATTTTGGACTGTGACATCACAAAATGTAGGAAAGTGATGCGTTGTGAATACTTTCCAGATGCTGTGTGTGTGTGTATGTGTTTTTTTTATATATATATATATATATATTAGTGTATGTCTATATATATATTAGTGTATGTCTATATATGTATGAATGAGTTTACTGAGTCACAGACATTCTGTCTTCAGGAACGGACCTCGAACCAGCCAGTGCCGCTGAAGCCGTCTGGTGCTCCAGCCCAGCAGCAGAAGGGACCTACACCTCCTCCATCAAATGCCCTGCTCAACCAGACACAGGGCGAGGATGAAGACGAGACATGGCGCCAGCGGAGGAAGCAGTCGTCGTCAGAGATATCTGCGGCGGTGGAGCGTGCCCGGCGTCGCCGTGAGGAAGAGGAGCGCAGGATGGAAGAAGAGCGCCGTGCTGCATGTGCAGAAAAGTTGAAGAGGCTTGATGAGAAGCAGCAACAGCAGCAGCAGCAGCAGAAGCCCAGTGCTGCTGCAGACGTTCCTGCAAACAGCCCCACTCCTTCCCTGACCACTTCGGCCTCTTCATCCAGCACAAGTCAGCCCCCGTCTCCCTGTGTGGACACAGAGGAACCGCCTCTGGTGTCCGCTCAGTCGGGTGGCGCGACACTGGGGCTGACTGCTAATAACAGACAAAGAGCTGGCAGCAACAGCAGCTATGACTCGAACACTGGTCAGTCTTTACTCATGTTTGTGAACGGTCACATAAAGTCAGCTTGATCCTCTTAAACTCTGTTTTTTCTGTTTTGCAGAGTCACAACAGGTTTCTCAGCCTCCCGTCCCCCAGCATCAGCAGCCCAATGATGTCCCAGGACCAGCGGAAGTCAAGGAGGAGCCCGTGTCAAGCGGCACACATGTTCGCGGCAGCAGAAGTGGAGATGAGACGGTGAAGATAGAGGCTATTACGGGAGGAGCAGGAAGGCCAGGGGGTGGAATGCCTGGCCAGGGCTTTTCCAAGTATCAGAAGTCCCTCCCACCTCGTTTCCAGAGGCAACAGCAGGTTAGTGTCTGTTCTTAGACCTTCTGCAGTATGGAAATTCTCTGCTATATCTCTGAAGTGGTTATTGCAACAATAACGTTCTTGGTCCATCTTTAGCATAGTAGTGAGGCAAAGGAAGCTGTAATGTAACCAGAAGCTGTAGGCAGGAAAATATTTTCTCCAAAGCAGGAATAAACTTTTAACGCTGTGCCACCGACATCTCGAATAGCATCTGTGTTGTATTACACCTGTATCCAGGAGGGAGCGAGCGAGAATAGTGCAATCTAATCCACATGCAACCACTCCTGCAGAAATGTACAACAGATATTAAAGCTTCTCAATATTTCTATAGTGGTGTTCATGTAATGATATTGGTTGGATTTGGGCAAGCATGGGAAACTGTTATGCTATTATTTGCACACAGGAACAGCTCCTGAAACAGCAGCAGCAGTGGCAGCAGCAGCAGCAGCACAGCCAGGTTGCCCAAGCCCAGCTCCAGTCCCAAGCACCTCAGCAGGGACCGACTCCAGGTGCCACGCCACAGCCAGGCCCTAAACAGCCTGCTCTTTACCCACCTGGCTCCATGGGACGCCCTCCACCTCTGCCCATGAACTTTGACCCTCGGTGGATGATGATGCCTTACATGGACCCTCGCATGATACAGGGTCGCCCCCCACCCATGGAATACTATCCAGCCAGCATGCATCCCACTGGTTTGTTCACAATATTTCATGACCGTGTACATGATGTTGAAATTGTATGATACTTATTTGACATGATGTTTATTTGTTTGTTTGTTTATTTTTGTCCAGGGTTGATGAGTCGGGAGCGCTCAGATTCTGGTGGCTCTGGCTCGGAGCAATTTGATAGGCAGCAGCATGGAGGTCCCCCTCATCCACACCGTGGCACACCACCCATGGATCCTAAACTGGCTTGGGGACCAGAAGTTTTCCCAGGGAGCGGAGAGGGACGAGCTCTGAGTTCCCCCTTAAGGCAGAAGCAAGCTCTGGAGGAGGACGACATGGGCAAAGGCGCCAGGTAAATGCTTGGTTATGGTTTCATCACATGGGCTCTATTTCATGTAGACGGCATAAGGATCAGTATTATTTCGTTGGAAGATAGACTGTAGGGTTTTTCTTCCTCGCTGCATGATGTACTGTCTTGAAATCTGGATAAAAACTTCTTGCAAAATATGTATTAATAGTATTTCTATTATTGCATTGAGCCTTTTATTGTAGCTACCTGCTTTATTGTGTTTTAACGATGATTTACACCCACAACTCCAATTAATTATCAATAAAGCAATTGAAGGTGAGAGCTGGAGTTGGAATGAGATTTTAATACTTAACGCTAAAATTTTTGTCTTTCATATGTACCAGGAGTGACACTCCTCCAGTGCGCAGTCGAGATGGAGGTACGGGTCCCATTCAGCCACCTGTTGTGGGCGCTAACTCTCCTTCTGGCTCCACCGATCAGTCGATATCCCCTGTGGGGACTCAAGGTGGCCATCATCAGCCCTTCTTGGGAGGGCGTGGAAATTACAGCAGCTTCCCAGATAATGGACCGAGAATGGTTTCTCATCCACAGCAGAGAGTTAATAATGCCGGAGAACTTCGTGGCTTTAGCCATCAAGATGAAGCCCCACAAGGTAGCCAACAGAGTCAGATCTGGGGGACTCCTCATCCCCACTTTGAGCGCAATGGCCGTGCTGATCTCACCCCCTTGGAGAACAACCCTCATTTGCAGCATCACCATTCTCATCCCTCACATTACACTCTCCATCCACACAAACAGGAGAATGGACGAGAGCGAGAAAGAGGAGGAGAGCCCAAGAAGAACGAAACCTCCCCTTCACTTCCCCAGCCATGCCTTTCTTCCTCCTGCTCCTCATCTTCCTCCTCCTCTTCAACCAGAGAGGATGGCAGCGGAAAGCAGTCACTACATCACCTCCCACCCCAGCATGAGCATGACCCAGGACCCAGGGGTGGTATTGGACGGAAACAGGACAAAGCAGGCGGTACCTACCCTCACACACAGTCCTCCCAGCATTCTGTGCAGCAGCACCACCCCAAATCTAACTCTCGTGGTCGGGAGCAAAAGACTGAAACTCATTGGGGCCCGAGGCCTGGAAGCAGTAGTGCAAGTGGTGGACATGCACATAATAGAAAGGGTGGCTCTGGAATGGGTGGAAACACAGGCGGGGAAGAGTTGAGCAGTCATATTGATAAACCTGCTGTCCAATCAGGAGGTGGTAATCCCAACAAGCGAGTGGGTCCTATTAAACGACCTGTTCTGAAGGAAATGAAGAGGGAGGTTGGTGAAATTGAGGGAGGAGAGAAAAACACTATAGGCTCTGCAAAAGATAAAGACCAAGATGCCAAGCAAGCATCAGTCTCCAGTTCCCAAGCCTCATCTGGACCTTCTGGTAAAGATGAAACTGCTCCACCAGGAAAGCCAAGAAATGGTGGCAAGGAGCGAGGTGCTGGTGGGGGCATGAGTAAAGCATCCAAAGAAGGAGAAAACTCTGTCCAAGCCACTGTAGCTTTAGCTCCACCTTCCAGGAGGGACAGAGAGCATTCTTATGAGATAAGTGGCAGTGCAGGGAGTGCTATGTACCATGCAGGCTCTTCCCGAGGAAGCCGAGTGAACCGTGGAAGGGGTGAGTTCTATGGTCGAGGCAGAGGCTACAGGGGCAGTTATGCAGGCAGTGCACGTGGTAGTAGGGCAGGGGGCAGAAGCAGCCGAGACTACAGATCCACTGCCAACAGTGGTTATCCGCATGGCTCCTCTAATCAAGATCATAAGAGGGAGGGGTCGTCTGGCAGACATGGCCACGGAGGCGCTCATCCAAACCCTGGACGTGCCAGGAACCACAGCGAAACCCGAAGCGAGGGTTCAGAGTATGAAGAAGTGCCGAAAAGAAGGCGGCAAAGGGGTTCTGAAACGGGCAGTGAGAGTGCTGCTAGTGACCTTGCACACTCTGACAAAGAGGATCGCAAGCCAGCTTCCAAAAAAGGAACCGGTGGAGAGAACCTAGGTGTGGGCAATGCATCATCTTCAGCACCACCAAGAAATACCCAAACCAGAGTGTTCACCCCTAGAGGAGTGCCATCGAGACGTGGCAGGGGTGGAGGTGCCGCTGGAGGTGGTGTCTACAGAAATTCAGGCAGTGTAGGAGGTATGTCTGGTGGACACCGTTCTGGACCTAGTTCTTCTCAAGGTGTGTCCGCTAAATCCTCTGCATCAGCCCGAAAGCAACACACCCCCCCGCAGCCCTCCCTAATAAAAGATGCAAGCCATGGGTCTAATGGGGAAAAGAAAGAAAAGGCACCTGAGCTGGTTCAGTCTCAGAACCAGGGTGTAAACTCTTCAGTAATCTCTGGTCCTACTGTGCCCACAACTGCCCAGTTGGGTACTGAAAATGGAGGTGTGGCCCAGACCCTAAGCAACACCAATTCCTCTGGACCCAAACCGCTTCTTTTGCCTAATGCTGATGGACGAAATGTTCTGCATAGAGGATTTGAGCGGCCTCCTCGCCGCAGGCGCCATGGGCGTTCCCAACATCAGCAAGACAAGCCCCCCAGATTTCGCCGGCTTAAACAGGAGCGGGAGAATGCAGCCCGTATCAACGGAAGTAGTGGAATAATTGAAGCTGTGGGTGCACAACAACAGCGGACTGCTTCGCCATCCAAGAATTCAGTGCAAGATGGAGCACCTAATGTATCCACTACAGCCGGTGTTGCAAACGCAAATACGACTCACAGTATCTCGGCAACCAACAATAACAATAGTGGCTACCTTGGGGGTGGGAGCCTGAATTTGAATAGTCACCACCATCACCACCATCACTACCATGGCAACTCTGGCCTGCCCCATTCTCAGCACCACCATAACCACAACCAGACTGGTGGTGCCAAATCTCCAGACGTTTCCAACCAGAACTCTGACCAGGCCAACGAGGAATGGGAAACTGCCTCTGAAAGCAGTGACTTTGCAGAGTTTCGAGAGAGGGAAGGTGGTGGGGGAGGAGGAGGAGGTGGAAAATCTTATTCCTCCTATCACCATCACCATCCATCAGGAAGAGGAGGTGGAGGAGGGGGAGGTGGTGACCGAGAGATAACTACTAAAGAGTCTGCCGCCAATAAGAGGAGCTTCTCCAGCCAGCGGCCTGGAATGGAAAGGCAGAATCGGAGAGTCAGCACTGGTGGCAGTGGCGGTCGAGGTTCCAGAGGTCCACCTACCGGTGGAGGACCGGGTGGTGTATCGGGTAATGGAGGGGGCAATCGTGGTGAGAGGCGTGGCAACTGGCCGTCTCCGAAAAACAGGAAGTGATTCCCCTGCCCCTTTAATTTAGCAACATTTCAAATTCATCCCTCTTTTTCTTTTCCCATTCATCTTTTCAGTCTCATCCCCTAACATATTACCTTATTATTATATATATTATTAATTATTATTATTATTGTTGTACAAGATAGTTATGAAGATGTACACACTCATTCTAGCACCGTTGGTTCAATGCTTTGTGTCTTGTACCTTTTATTTGTCCATGTACACCTTCTTTCCTTTCACACAAGCCCCAAGTTCTTCTCGGATTAGATTACTCGCCCCATTACTTTAATTGACAACCTTTCAGATATAAAAAAAATAAATGTTTGCATATACAAGCACAATATGACCTCAAACTGACACACGGATACTTAACATGTGACTGCAGTGTGTAGGAGGCATACATTAGTAGCATGGAGTAGTGTCTGGAAGTATTTATGAAAGGCCAATGTTTGTGATGTCCCTGTGCATTTATACACAGTTCGGCGTATTCTTCAGGTCGGGATTGGGGGTTAGGTGTGCAGTTACTCTTTTAATATGATATGTTCCATAGTTTTTCTATTATTATTATTTTTTTTTTCCTCCTTTCTGTGTCATCTTTCCTTTTATTTCATTGTTGAGTTTACGTTTCATATTCCCTCCCTTAAAAAAGTTAGGGCTGTAATGTTTCTTTTCCTCTGCAAAGCAGGTTATTAAAAGGCATTTTTTTTAATCAACATCCTTCTTGATTTTTTTTTTCTTCCCCCTCAGTGTTTCAGTTCATTGTTAATTTCTGCTTGCCCAACCTGTGAAGTACTAATGTTCATATTTACTGTTTCTAACATCACTGCTGTAGCTCAATATAGTGTGACTTTTTAATTGAAGGTTGTTGGACGATCGCTTCTCTGCTCCTGCTTTTTGGTTTTCCCAGCAGGTCATTTGGGTTTTTCACCCAATAGAGGTATCAACTATTTAAATTTTTTTTTTCCAAGAAAAAACATGTATTCCAACAATAAGAGGACTGAATTTGCGGGCTTTAATAACTCTTTCTCCTCATTTAAGCCCCCAACCGAACTATTACAATTAAAAATTTTTTTATTATAACACGATTTACAAGGGTGACTGCCCACCCTTATTCTCCTTTACAATATAGAATACTAGACTGATTATTGGAAGAACCATCTAGTTTAAACTTTTTTTTTTTTTTTTTATTTAAACACAATTACCTTTACACTCCTAGGCTCTCTACCTTATTTTTTTTTTCTTTTCTTTTTTTTCTCCTCGCCCCCTCTTGTCCTTTTACTCTCCATCTCTGCGGTGTGGGTTTTTTTTTTTCTTTTTTTTTTTTCATTTTTTTTATTTTGCATCTATTAAGTGTCATATTACTGTTCCTTTTTAAAACAAAATAGTATTGTGCTGTTACATTTGCTCACCAGTTCTGGTAAATGTTGAGTGACAAAAGAAAAAAAGAAAAAAAAGAGGAAAGAAAGTTAGTGCTCTGTCTGATCACCATCCATTTAATCTCAGTTATGTCTTGCGTTCTAAGAAGTAGTACGATCGATCTAAGTGCCGCTTTCGCTCGATGCGGCGTATTTGGAGTATTTGGTGACATTTCAGTAGGACTGAATAGCAGACATTTCATGTCAGCTTATTAAAACACGTACATGTATATAATTTTACAGATGAGTTCGTCACCCTTTTTTTGAGAAGTGTTGCAAAGTTAAACGCGCGATACACCGAAGTGAGAGTTTCATGTTCCCACACTCAGAATAAAATAATAATCGAAGTACACGTCTGAATTGAAACCAGAGCAAGGACATGGCTTTGTGTATTCTGACCAGCATAGATATTTTACTACTGCTGTATGTTGGGGTTGTTTTATGGATATGCCTGTGTTTGGAGAGTAGTTTCGATAACTGAATAGAGCTTATAAATGAACTGTATGAGTGTGTGTGTACGCATGTGCGCATTATCGCTACTGTATGTATATTTTTTTGGGGGTGGCTGGGTGGGATAAAAGCAATATTTTTTTTTTTTTTTTTTTTTTTTTTTTTTTTTGTGGGACAGTTATCTTTCTTTTTCTAACCCTTTTGTGGGATGATACTAAGATGTTTATACCGTGTTCATTATATACACTCATGGATATGCATTCAAGTGTGTGTATGTTTATCCAAATGAAGTACTTGCAGTGAAAATCATTTAACATCTCTCGTCTCTCTATGGGTATATTTTAATTTTTTCTTTTCTTTTTTTCTTCATCTTTTTTTTTTCTTCCCCCCAGCCCTCACTGATATTTTAGCATGAACACATCCTCATTTGCATCTCCGAGAGCCTGAACATCGGCAGCCGTGCATCAGGCTCAGAGTGCCGTCTTTCGTTTTATCCTTCTAAACATTTAAGCTATCTTATCGATGTGGTCATTATCGTATGTACCCATGTTTAACGAGTAAATAATACAACCCGTTCAAGTGTGTATTCCTGGGATACTCAAAGATTGTACTATACTTCCGCACTAAGGTACCTGAAGTGGTTTATAGCATTTATAGTTTATTACTGGAGCCTTGATATACACACGTATGTATATTGGTATGTATCTAAATTCATCTACCCCCAACTTACATTCCCAAGAAGAAAAAAAAAACATGATTGTTG
This sequence comes from Noturus placidus, assembly GCA_022414735.1. Classification (NCBI taxonomy): domain Eukaryota; kingdom Metazoa; phylum Chordata; class Actinopteri; order Siluriformes; family Ictaluridae; genus Noturus; species Noturus placidus. Next base: position 41,866 of record JAFFST010045647.1, on the reverse strand, counting down.
CCATTTTTAAGTTCATGGGAACAATGTACAAGCAGAGAAGTGTCTTATTATAATAAAGTATACAGAGAAAGAGTTAATAAAAATCTTTTTTTGTTTTAATGGAACCTATGTGTTGTGTGAAATTCTTTTGGACAGATTAGCGCTTATGGAAATTTTTACTTTAAAGAATATCTTGCTTTGGTTGACCCCAGTGTCCTTTTGACTAAATAAATAATGTCCATCCATCCATCTTCAACCGCTTACTCCTTTTCAGGGTCACGGTGGAACCTGGAGCCTATCCCAGGAGGCATCGGGCACAAGGCGGGGTACACCCTGGACAGGGTGCCAGTCCATCGCAGGGCACAATCCCATACACACTCACATTCATACACTACGGACACTTTAGAATCGCCAATCAGCCTACCATGCATGTCTTTGGACTGGGGGAGGAAACCGGAGTACCCGGAGGAAACCCCCGACACACAGAGAACATGCAAACTCCGCACACACATGGCCCTGGCGGGAACCCCGGTCCCTGGAGGTGTGAGGCGAATGTGCTAACCACTAAGCCACCGTGCGCCCCTAAATAAATAATGTTTTGAATTGAATTCCAGTTATGAAGTATCAGCGCTTTTTAAAGGTAATGTGATCAATCGTTTTATGAAGGTTATGGAAGGAAGATAAGGTTCTCACCTCAGATCACTAGGATCTTGGGTTGTTGCCCATGTGCAGTTCCTGTGGATGTTCCCCTATGTCCCCATGCGGCTTTCCTCACAGGGTAGGTGGATTGTCTAGGCTTAATTGCACCTAGCTGTGAATGTATGTGTGTACTGACCTACATCTTGTATGTCCTCCTCACTCTGTGTTCCTGGATCCACACCAACCCAGAACCAATAACTGATTTGCCTTATTTAGAGAAGTCAGAGAGTTGGTAAGTGAAACTATAATATATGATCAAAGGTTTGTGGACACATAACCCTCCTCTAATTATAGATTTATTCCCACTGTTACAATAAGCCTCACTGTTCTGGGAAGGCTTTCCACTGGATTTTGGGGTGTGGCTGTGGGGATTTGTGTTCATTCAGATAGAAGAGCATTGGTGAGAATGAGGTCAGACACTGATGTTGGGATGATAAGGAGGTTCCAGTTCATCCTAAAGGTGTTCAGTGGGGTTGAGGGCAGCGCTCTCAGGTTCTTACACTCCAAATTTAACAAGTTTTAAGTATAATGCTGCAGCATAATGTACAAATGTGTACTTTCAACATTGTGGAACCCGTTTGTGGAAGAACCACATACAGTATGGGTGTGATGGTCAGTCAGCCACATACTTTTGACCTATATAAATACAGGGTGCCCCAAAAGTCTCCATAAGTAGGGGACTATGTACTGTATGGCCAGCACCATGTCGCTAGTCCCTTTGTCAGTGGATGTTCATTGACGTCCACATCTCAGTCGCTCCGCATCACATCCAGTCTTTTTGAATCTGTTAAATTGGCCAACAGAGTTGTGTCCTCGCCATGTTTCCTGTTACAGTCCATTGCAACCTTGCAAAAGCTTCCAGATCCAGCCATGAGAATGATTTTCAATAGGTTCTTTTGTCAAAAGCATTCTTAAAGGCTGTCTGAAAGAAATTATATATGTATATGTATATATATATATATATATATATATATATATATATATCACATTTGTGTAAATATTTGATATCTTTTCATGGGACAACACTGAAGAAATGACACTGTGCTACAATGTAAAGTAGTG
>JAFFST010045647.1:14851-29839 GCA_022414735.1 Noturus placidus | reverse complement strand
TTAATTATCCCAATTACCCAATGACCCCAATTATCCTAATTATCTTAATTATCCCAATGACCCTAATTATCTTATTTATCCCAATGACCCCAATTATCCCATTGATCCCAATGACCCCAATTATCCCAATGATCCCATCCATCCATCCATCCATCCATCCATCCATCTTCAACCGCTTACTCCTTTTCAGGGTCACGGGGAACCTGGAGCCTATCCCAGGAGGCATGGGGCACAAGGCGGGGTACACCCTGGACAGGGTGCCAGTCCATCGCAGGGCACAATCACATACACACTCACATTCATACACTACGGATCAACACAGTATACAGATATTAAAGTGAGACAGTCTGCAGAAAATCTGAATTATACAAACATAAACATGTCTTTATATACCTCCCTGAAGCAGTAAAATTATCCCTAAGCATTCACCTTTCTTTCTAGAAACAAACCAGTCTCTATATGATACCTTATACAGTATATATATATTATATATATATATATATATATATATATATATATATATATATATATCCAAATATATTATCCCAATGACCCTAATTATCTTAATTATCCCATTGATCCCAATGACCCCAATTATCCCAATGACCCCAATGATCCCAATGATCCCAATTATCCCAATGACCCCAATTACCCCAATGACCCTAATTATCTTAATTATCCCAATGACCCTAATTATCTTAATTATCCCAATGACCCCAATTATCCCATTGATCCCAATGACCCCAATTATCCCAATGACCCCAATTATCCCATTGATCCCAATGACCCCAATTATCCCATTGATCCCAATGACCCCAATGACCTCAATGATCCCAATGACCCCAATTATCCCATTGATCCCAATTATCCCATTGATCCCAATGACCCCAATTATCCCAATGACCCCAATGACCCTAATTATCCCAATGATCCTAATGACCCTAATTATCCCAATGACCCTAATTATCCCAATGATCCTAATGACCCTAATTATCCCATTGATCCCAATGACCCCAATTATCCCAATGACCCCAATTATCCCAATGACGCTAATTATCCCAATGACCCTAATTATCCCAATCATCAGGAATGATGACAGCGACTATTACCAACCACTAGTGGTATAGTGCCTGTAAGTCAGCGGCCAATCGCAGCTTCAAGCTGTTTATACACCAGGATAATTATACCAAACAAACTAACATTAATCTACCGTGTCTACAACATTAAACAGAAAACGTGCATTCCTGTTACACTCACCACTTCACAACTCGAGGTTCGTCCTCACAGCTCCAAGTTCACGAACTGATGTTCTTAAAAAGATGGACATTCCGGGCCATCAGTGCTAAGTATAAAGTATAATCATGGCGTAATTTTATGATTCTCACCGTCTACATCGTAATATACCAACATACCTGACAGAAAATCTTTACCTCCCTCTCCTTCTGTCGAGCCACATATAGTTTTATGGAGATGCCAGTGATCCTGAACCTTTCTGCTCTCCGGACCTGCCTGATCCATCCTGATGGAGCTCTCATCAACTGGAGGCTACAACCTGGAGACTGTTGAGGATAATACCGCTTGAAGTACCATGGAAATGGTTTTGGATCTCAATTCCACATTGACATTCTCGCTGTGGTTGCTGGGACTACAGTTGATGCGATGGCCTTTGGACTGTAATCACCACATGAAGTTTTACACCCAGATCTCCTTTAGTGAACAGTGGACTAGTTCAACAAAGACTTCATATAAAAACCATAATGAACTTTCTTTTACTTTCACACTATCCGTCGTGACCCAGATGAGGATGGGTACCCTTCTGAGTCTGGTTCCTCTCAAGATTTCTTCCTTGTATCATCTCAATAGAGATAAATTCACACACTTAAAATCTCTATCCTGTGTTTATATGTTTCTGTAAAGCTGCTTTGAGACAACATCCTTTGTTAAAAGAGCTATACAAATCAAATTGAATTGAATAGAAATGGTGATATTTTCAGTGTTGTCTTTCATCATGACAGATAGCTGAATTGTCCTCCTTGCCCAACAGCTGGCTTAGCTTTTGTCCGGTGGCCATTTTATATAGTTACTTAGCAACAGTCCCATGGTGCGTTTACTTTCCCAAATCGAACAAACGTTCCGTTGAATAAATTTCAACACATCACCTTCACATGTAGCACCAAATATAAATATCCAACGCCGGCCTTTTATACTTTTCTGAACAGTGTGCTCGTCTCGGTCGGGATTTTCACCACAATTTATTACTAGTGTCTCTATGTTGCCTTAATGGTTTCTTTCTCCTTAGTTACCCTGAAGCCCCAAATCCATAGTTCCCTTAGGTCCAGAATCCATTGTTCCTTTAGGTCCAAAAACTCCACTAGTATGCACAGAACATGTCTAGATGCTGATAAGTGCTGTACAGAGGAGCACAAGGAGGCACAGAATACCACAGGACTTTTCTATCACGGTACACATATATAAGAATATATAGAATATAGCTTAATTAGAATGTACTCTATAGTATTTACATATGCTTTGTTAAATGTATACTCTGTACTAGCTAGATAGTGAGTGAGCTAACCTGCTAATATTATTTTGTCTTGTAATGTATATCTATGAATAGAAACTGTGCAGTTCTTTATTTCATGTTTCATTGGCGATGCTTACTTTTTCGCATTCACTTCACCTTGTTTACTTATTTATTTACTTACATACTTGAATTTGCCTTATTCAGTAAGTAAGTAATCTTAACTTACTTACTTTATTTAGTTTTTTTTTTACTTAGTTTACTTTCCATACTTAACTCTGTAAAACTAATGTTTCTCAATTAATCAAGTGTAAATGAACCACATGTATCTTGTGGGAGGTATGTTACTGGGGTTAAAAGTTTGATTCTGTATGGAGTTATGAAAATGAATCATATGTAATTAAATCACATGTACATGAATCATAAGTAAATTGATCATATGTAAACTGTTATCGGGGTAAAAAAAAAAAATGTTGATTCTGTATTGATATATCTTGTTGTACTCTGAAAAGTGTATGAGAATCAATAAAAATTGTTATAAAACTAAGTAAAACTAATGTTTCTGTATAAGTGTTCAACAATTTTTGTTCAGAGGAATCTCACTGTTGAAGAGTCTCATATATACAAGAGAGCACTTCAGGTGTGTACAGTGAAACGGGTGTCATTCCTTTACATGGACAGGAAGTGAAGAAAACTGCTCCTCCCTTTCTCCTTGGCCATGCACTGGTAAAACATAACAGCTAGACAGAGATAAATAATCAAATCAGATTCATTTAATCAGGAGTAAAACAGATAAATATTCACTTTATAAAAAAAAGAAATGAATAAATGTACAACATGGCCTAACGTGCAGTCTATTGGTGTGAATGGACGAGGTAAAAGAGTACAGCAAGCTGGTGAGGGAACAGCATCAGTGGAACAGCGCAAGACCACAGGGACCTCCAAAACTTCCTCCAGTCTACAAAAAGGTTTTCCATGGGAACTCAAATGTATTCGTGTGGCAATCTGGGAAAATCCATCAAGATGTAGCTGCGGCGGAGATTTTTCAGAGCCGTTGTTTATAAAATATAATATTTAGGGGGTTAGCAGTAATTCTGCTTCACATAGGACCACGTCTCAGTTCTTGATTATTTTCCCAGAACAGCACACTGCCCAAGAGTTTTATAACTTTACTTGTAGTTAGGAAACTTATAATAGAAATCATTTGTAAAAAAAAAAAAACATTATAGCTTTTACGAAGGGTTTTCCCAGGCCGCTACACACTTCCTGCGAAGCTATTTGTGAATATGAAACACAAAACATTGGTGCTTCTCATTTTCATCTCATCACCTTTCTTAACCGATATGTAAGTCTGAACATCTGGAGGACCCGTGTGACCTTGATTATCGCATAACCGGACAAATGAGACTGATGAAACAAACCACATTTCCCAGCATGCTCTTTGCATTCATGATACATCACAATTCTTCCTTCACTCCTTTAAGCACCATGGGGTTGGTCGCTTCCCGTTTCAAGAAGCTGAGGAAGTCCTTGACTTCACGGCCCCCCTGTCATCCAAACAAAACAGGTTAGTCGAACATTCACACACAAGAACCTTACATATACACTCACAGTAAACGTGCATGAAAGGGATGCACGCTTTTAGCTTGCGTGATGTACACTTTGTGTGCTTAGCCCTTTCTCTTAACGCAACCTTTATTTTCTAGCCAATATAAGTTAAACAGGAAGTAATGGTGTAATGTTATAATTTAAGTCAAAATACTTCCAATATTTGGAACGAAGCCCCTGGTGCATCCCAAAATGATTTATGTCCAATACTAAAACAGATTAAAGAGGCAAATCTAATCAGAATCAGAGACCAGAATCACGACATAACTAGGTGTCAAATTATGGGAAAGAGCTTTTTTTTAATGACACTGAGTCAATTAAAACCTTTTGAAAGTCATTTATTCAGAACTAAGCACTCAGTTTCTATTCTAGTGAATTCTATTGAATGTTACCTCATATCGCCTCGGTTCATTCTTCCTCAAAGCAGGAACAAAATATATCGTGGGAAATCTGCAAAAACAGCAAACGGTTGAAAGGGCAACTAGATGAAATAACTTTAACGAAGGAACAAATGACCATGAAAAGTGATAGTTCTGAATGCACACCCTTCAACATCATAGCCTTGAGGGACATCGTTGGCAGTGGCGTCCATCTTGGCAATCACAATGCTGGGATCACTGGAAAGCTGTGGAAGAAAAATTGCATTAATGTGGTACATTTAAATTCTTATCAAAATTAGTTAACAGTACATAAAAGTAGGCAACAGTGACTACGTTTACATGGACAGCAGTAGTCTAATTACTGATCTATTCTGAATAAGACAATATTCTGATTAAGGTGTTTACATGAGTCACTTTTAGAATACTCATTTCATGTTCCTGTTTTACATGTTATAGATCATAGATCAATTAACATCACACGTCATTACGTCACCGCGCAATGCCGGCCAACGTCCCTCCAGAATTTCACGTATCAACATACAGTTGGTCTTCGTTATGGGACACGTAAACGTAAACAGTTTTGGGTGATTATATTTTTAATTTTACGAAAGCTTCAAGTGCGGTTAATTATTTGTCATGATGTACGTGCAAATAGACGACTGCTTGAAGCCGTGGGCTGCGTCCCAAACCGCGTACTTACGGTCTATATAATGAAATACGTGTATTTCACCTCCTATACAGCAGTTAAGTACGTGGTTTGGGATGCAGCCGTGCTCTCGTTTGCCATAAAACAGTTGAGCACTGCCGTGTGTAATTGTGTCCTGTCACAGAATGTGGTGAAAACTCCCACACGGCGTTAATAATGTGATTAAGGTGTGTCTGTAATATACGTCCATAATGCGACTAAAACAGGAATACTCCACACGTCTTCATTCCATTTGTGTTTACTTCGAGTATGACTTTAATTGGATTAAAGTCATCAATAATCTCTGTTTACATGCTAGTTTCTTCATCAGAGTATCGTCTTAATCGGGTTTATATCGGAATATCGTTGTCCATGTAAACGTAGTCAACGTAGCACATCAATAGTCCAAAATTAATCGGAATTTGGCGATGTTCGTAATAGTATCGAGGCACATTAACACTGCAGTCCGATTTACAGATTCAGGTTAAGACAATACTCTAATTCCCAACTCTGGATTATATAAATGTCTGTATGAATCAGACGTTGTTGCATGTAAACACCTTATTCAGAAAATCCACTGAAAGGAGATCTATGCGCACGCTCAGTGTGCAAGGAATTGTGGGTGATAACAGATGCTCAGCTGTATGCTAGGTAGGTTTTTATAAATGGCAACTCAGGAAATTTGGACGCATTTATGGATGGACACCTGTACGCATATAAACATCGTATTCGGACTATGGATGCAGCCTGGGTATAGACATTAAACAGAATTTGATGTGCACATAAACGTAACCACTGTGGTGTCTCACCTCCTGTCCGAGTTCTGTATATTTCGGTTCGAGTTTCTTGCAGTGGCCACACCACGGAGCATAAAATTCAATCAGTACATCTTTCTCTGGATTGTTCACAATCTCCTCAAATGTGTCTGCGACGACCACCTGAATACAAACAGAAAGCTCTTTCATTTTTTCTTGTCACACTTATAATACTTGTTTTTTGTGTAGGGATACTCATACGGTCAGTAAATCTAGATCCTATAAACATGCAAACGTACAATTCACTCAACCCCCTTCCCCTGTTAAACTGGTGGTGCATGGCCTGCTTTATTTGCATATGCAAACCTGACTGGCGCTTACATTTTGTGACATAATACAAAAACACAAAGTTCAACACGATTTCAGCTCTTGGTTACTTAAATGAACAAAGCAAAACCTCTGAAGTGACAGCGTTTACATTTGGAGCAGTCTGCTCACTCAAATTTAATGGTGTCCACACAAAATATTGACACTTTGGGCCCAATTTGGACATTTTCACTTAGGGGTGTACTCACTTTTGTTGCCAGCGGTTTAGACATTAATGTCTGTGTGTTGAGTTATTTTGAGGGGACAGTAAATTTACACTGTTACACAAGCTGTACACTCACTACTTTACATTGTAGCACAGTGTCATTTCTTCAGTGTTGTACATGAAAATATATCATCAAATATTTACACACATGTGAGGGGTGTACATACTTCTGTGAGATACTGTATATCCAGGGCATCTGATTATACTATACAGCAACACAATTATGACATTTATATATATTAAAAAATCCAACACCGTACATGATCTCAGTGGTGAACAATTTAAGGATAAACAAGACATTATGTTTTTTGAAAAAAAAAAAGAAAGAAAATGTTTTTTTTAAACGTTATTTCATTACTTTCAGATTTCATATCTAAGCAAAATTCAGGTTGTCATAATGGAAAATATTAACAATTATTCCACTTTTTGTACAAAAAAAAAAAAAAAAAAGTAATTAAACCTATACAGAATCTCAGATTAATAAACCATGCATACACACCTTGACTGCTCCGTTGTTGCTAGTAGGTACAGGCTCTGATTTTACATAACGCTTCAGTCTCCCTGCCAAATAATCCTCCAAAAACCTTTCTAAAGACTTTCCATCTCGCCTGGAAAGGAATCACATCATAGTTTTAAATTCAACAAAATATCCCAGCAATCTATAGATAGGTCTGTAATCCCCCCCCCCACACACACACAAATTTTAAGTATATTTCTAAAGATGTCAATAAGAAAGAAAAATTAAAAATTGACATAAGGTGAAATTTCGGAATAACACATAAATAAGAATCCACACCAGCCAATCAGAATCATAACAGCGAAACATAAACGTCATCCCCCATACACAGCCAACATATTAGCGCCAGAATCACTAAACACATCACGGATATTTCAATCTAGACATATTTAATTAGCACCTTTGTCTTTTATCGCACCAAATTGAAATGGGCGTCACAAGCGCCGACTGACTAAATCGGTCATACTTTAATTAGTGCTGAGAAGTCAGTGATATCTTCCGAATCTTGCGTGAGTCACATGTGACTGGACGTACGTGAACTCCTCACGCATGGTGTATTTGTGTCCTAATCGAGTCCTGATGGTGACAAACGGCATGTCGCTCCCTTCCGTCGTGCCCAGACCGTACTCTTCTTCAAGCTCGTCCATAAAGTCTTGCCGGTTAGCCACTGAGTAGTGCAGACCGTGATCCTTGTACTGAGACGCCACCTTTAATACTCTGAGCGAAACAGCACACATAACATTGGAGTATAACGATATAATTTATGTCTTTATACATTAATCCTACTCACCTGTTTCTCCAGTAATTGGACCCTTTGGAGTTACGTCGATAATCCAGGTCATAATATGCCGTCAGCAGGTCTCTCTTCCGCAGTTGATCTTTATTTTCTTTGGTCAGGTGTGGGCAGATTCCGTAACTGCGCAGAAGTGTACAGACATACGGATCAGTGAAAACGATTTCACCACGCAGACTTGACCATGACCAAGAAAACCCAACTGGCTTACTAGTGCTCAGATATTCACTCATCTGACATGGAAGCTCAGCAGCTACGTTTAATAACACAGTTTGTGTGCCTGAAATCTGAATCCTGAGCTGTAACGTCATCTGATGCATTTTGAAGCAATGACAACGGAAAGTGCAGACACAGTGACTAACAGCTTTATTACGACAGACCGCTTTCACCCTTAATTTATTAATGAAGCATATACATACCATAACTGTAATACAAATGCAATAGAAGATACTGGCTTTCATTTCTAGACAAATTAAAGTGCTTACATGTTGTCTCTGATGAAGCGGCGTAAACCAGTAATGGTAAACGAGCCTCTGAGTCGTACCACGCTGTCCTCAAACTTACTGGCCAACCTGGGAGGCCTGAATAGCAGGACACCCCTTCAGAGACAAACATGTCAGAGAGCTTGTTTAATGCAATTCCTTTACTGATTTTACGTGCTCGCAGTCACGTCTCTGTCCGTCTCTTACTCTGACGTGAGCTCGTATTTGAGGCCGAGCTGCATGTCGGTGGTGTGAGCGAAGCGGAAGCTGTCCCTCATCAGATTAGCTCCCTTCAGAAACTCCACCAGCTGTGAACTGTGGCTGCTCTCAAACACTCCTGGATGTGAAACGTCCACAAAACAAGTCAGTTCAGCTCATCACTTACGTTATAACAGCTATAAACTATCATTCTCTTGCCAGCCATGATGGGAAAGTTAAAAAGTTATTGCTTTACCACGGACTGTTACAAAGCACTGACACTGGAGACTCCTTCAAAAAAAAAAAAGGTAAATACAGTAAACCTCTCGTCACTGAAAACATCACTTATATCCATTATATATAAAAGTTATACATATTAAAAAATCTGTTGAATTGAAACATCTGTCTTACGAGTCCCTGTGTAAGTTCTTACTATAGAAAGGACAACATATTAGAATGAGTGTCTGACCAATCAGAATCAAGAATTCAACACCGCCGCTGAAAGAATGAAAAGATACACTTGGTCCGAAGCACTCACCGACCACGCTAGGATCAAAGTGGCTGATGAAGGCGTCCAGGTCTTTTTCACTGTTCAACAACATGGAGTCAGGTCCTGCCTGCTTTTTCACCTGGTCCACGATTCCATCTGTAATGGAGCGCGTTTAAAGTTCTGAGGCTGTATCCATATATCTTTTAAAACTAAAAGATATAGGATCAGCAGATGTACTGGAAGCTTTGTAGTGATTACATCATCGTAATATTCACAGGTGTGGGTGGGTCCAGTATTAAAAAATCATTTTAAAGCTGTACTGTAACAATTTGTCCTTTGTCCATAGATTGACTTTTTGTATGGTTAGACATATTTTTAAAGGTCTGTAAAACCTTTCGACACAATCGACAGAGAAAAGAAGGCCACAATGTGCAGGGTTGATGCCCAAACATCTACCTACAAACACACCTGATGAACGAGGACCATCATACGTCGATGTTTCCACCCCGTTCTTAAATAGTTTAAGAGTAGGGTATCCGGTGACCCCAAATCGCCCACAAACCTCAATGTTTGATGTACAGTCCACCTGCAAACGAGAGAAAACATAACATAACAAGACACGGACCTTAACAGCCAATCCCCAATTATGATCATGATGCATTTGTTGTTAAAAAAGCAAAAAAAAAAAAAAGGATAAACCAACATGAAGACCAGAAAGCTGTCTATGGGAGAAAAGTAAGCCATTCTGAAGCTGCAAAAAAGTGTGGAAATCTAATCAGATCCATTGGGCATATAGATTGTAGGGGACTGTATAGATGTCCAGAAACTCACTGTTGTTTTTTAAAGGTGTTGTCAGATGATCTCTTGTCAAATCTCAAGACAGATACGAGAACAGCCGACTCATGAAACATCGACATTTCTAAAAACCGTTTTTTTTTTCATATTGAAAACTTTTCTTAGATCTTTACCTTGGCTAAAGTAGCGATGCCTTGAAGTCTTGCAGCAGCAGATTCAAACTCAGGAGCAAGTTTCTTACAGTGGCCACACCTGGAGCAAAGGATACGATCATCATCATCAACAACAAAATCCCCCAGTATAGACCAAAGTCTCAGAGTGTTAAAATAACACCTACAGTGTATTTAACACCTACACACAAATCAACACAAATCCATCTAATGTTCGGACTAAAACAGGCTTAAACGCAGCTTGAAATAGCGCTTTTTTTTTCTTCATAACAATTTTTATTGATTCTCATACATTTTTCAGATTACAACAAAATATATCAATACAGAATCAGCATTTTTTAAACCGATAACAGCCCCTCCCACCCAGGAAAGTTTACATATGATTAATTTACTTATGATTCATGTACATGTGATTTAATTGCATATGATTCATTTTCATAAATCCATACAGAATCAAACTTTTAACCCCAGTAACCCCCCCCCCAAGCAAAATTTATATATGATTCATTTATATGTAGTTTTACATGTGGTTCATTTACACATTATTAATTTTCAGCATCCCCCCCCCCGCACATGATGGCTACACTAACTATTACTGATTGTATAAATATTATAAAACCAAACAACAGGCATAAGACTCAAGGGCAATATAACCTATGATCTTTAATACAACGAGTTTCCTGTAAAAATACTATATCAGAGTTTTTAAAAGTTTCAAATATATAATATATAAAAACCTTAGATCTCTTAACAGGATTACTCATACCTATGACGTTCCAACTAATAAATCTTAAAAGGCGTACCTGTCCCAGCCGTGCTGGGATCAATATTACTACTAACCATCTAATAAAGTAAACTATAGGGATAGAAATAGTCAATTAGAGCCGGAGTGATTTCCCCTCCCCCCAAAAAACCCTTAAACATAAAAACAGCCAAAGTCTCCATAACCCAAAGGAGACAGCAGTGTATCCCTCTATAACCAAAAGTTGTCCACACTGAGACATCCTCTCGGAAAGAACGCTGAACTAATCAACCCTTACCAAAACAAAAGATTTCAGTAGGAGAAATCACCTATTGACTTTAAATCTGATAAACGGTCTGCGCACAATAACAGATATAATGTCCTTAACTTAAAAAAAAAACAAAAAAAAAACATGCCGCTAAGCAGGTGATACACTTCATCCTGATATCAAGAGTTTCACATATTCTCCTGCCTCCTCCGCTGAAATGAAGTCCTTCTGGACACCGTTATGTGTAATGTGAAGCCGAGCTGGGTGGAGTATTCCATACCGAGCGCCCTCTACATCACGAAGTTGACGCGGAACCTCATTAAATGCAGCTCGAGCCCGAGCTATCTTAGGTGTATAATCAGGGAAAACGGAGATAATCAAATTCCTCACTTTAATCCGTTGGAGCTCTCTCACGCGCCGTAAAATATCAGCACATTCACTATAATGGTGAAATCTACACACAATTGCTCGTGGTCGTTCATCAGGCTTGGGCTTCGGCTGAAGGGTCCAGTGGGACCGGTCCAATACCGGCTCCTTCTCCAGACCAAACGCCTCTTTTAACAAGGCCACTACAGCAGCAGTTGTACATGTATCAGAACCTTCTGGATCTCCCATCATTCGAACGTTATTGTGCCGTGACCTCGTCTCCAAATCCTCACATTTATTCTGTAATTGCGTCACGGTCTCAGTGAGAGATTCGATGGTAGACTTCATGTGTGCTATGTCATGTGTAAGCGCGTGCTCGATTTCCCGAACCGTACCCCTCAATGCTGATATGGCGGCCTCGGTATCAATTTTATCATTAACCTGCTGTGTTTTCACAGCCTGCAAGTCAAGCTGGATAGCAGACAGCGCTTCCTTGAGAATCTCCTGGAGCTCCGCATTAAAAATATCAGCGATATCCTTCCTCAAATGAAGCCAACAGCTCAAGCTTGAGTGCGGCGAGATCAAAGTCTCGGCAACGCGGATTCAGGGAGAGAGGAGGACACGCTCACGGCGCGCGCACGCGGCCTCAGTCGTGTTTGAATGCCACCTCGTGTTTTCGTATTCATTCCAGACATTTTAACATGACAAAAAATGTAAATTATAAGCAAAGATACGGAGTAAAATAAGTTAAAGTATATTATATGACCAAAAAGCGCAAATTAATTAAAATTTTAATCGAGATCAGCAGGAGCCTCCAGCTTTGAAAGAGCGCTTTTATTATTTTATACCACAGCACAGATGAATTCTCGAATCTTCCAGTCAGAAGGTGTTTCTTTTCTATAAGAGCAGCTCTGACAGTGGCACAGCTGCAAACAGCAGCTTTATATTAATGCGCTCATTCTCATAGGCATCTCCAGCTTTTCTATGCCCTCTGTATCCGGTTCACCACTTTAGGTAGGTACTAACCACTACATACCCTAACACAAGACCATTCGGAGATCCCCGTCACAATTGGTCCCATGTCAACGTCGCTCAGATCCTTACGCTTGCCCATTTTTCCTGCTTCCAACACGTCAACTTCCAGAACTGACTGTTCACCTGCTGCCTAATAAATCCCACCCCAGATCACGTGCCATTGTAATGAGATCATCAATGCTATTCACCTCACCAGGCAGTGGGTTGAATATTAGGTCAGTAATACTTCACACTCTGTGTTGGAGATACCATGGACAGCTCATTGCCTACCCAAACAACCGGAAGTGCGACTTTCTACAAAGCATGCGTTTTATAAGCATGTCATAACTATATAAGAAAACATATATATTTTTAATTATTATTTATTTATTTTGTTTGTTTGTTTTTACCAGGGAGCATAAAACTTGACCAGCATGGTCTCCTGCTCGGCGGCTATGTAGTCAAAATCCAAGTCCTTCAGCTCCATCACACCGCTGCGCCCGGCCAGTACAGAGCTCCAAACAACCGCAGAGAAAACACACAATAATAATAATAATAATAATAATAATAATAATATGCGAGACACAAATTCCGCCATGAGAGCTAAATAACATCAATTACTGCTGTAAACGAACCGGAAAAGACGAACGCCGGAAGTGCTTTTTATAACGCTCCTCTTTCTCTCGGTCTGTGTCCATAAAAGAGGCGGGACCAAAACAGAAAAAACTATCCCGGAAGCGCGCAGTGATTGGTCAATCTGAGCTACAGTAGGTGAGATGTAAGACACGGATTGGTCCAACTCTCAGTCAATCAAAAAGCCTCCATTCGTTTCACAGTTTATCGAGTATACTTCATACAAGAAATGATTGTTACAGGATTGTTGTGTTAGTTGTTTTATTGCCACATCACTTTGAGGACAGCACAACAATAAAAAATAAATTTAATTAATTAAAATAAATAAATAAAATAACTGACTAAGTATGTAAGTAACAGAAACATCTCAAATGGGATTTGCTTCACATCTAAGGTTTATTATTTTTTTTTCAGTCTGTGCCTGCAGTGATGTGTGTGGACTCATTTCATTTTATTTTATTTAATACTGATCATAAAAAAGTAAATGACAGCTCCTATAGCTCTGTTTCAGCACAGCTCCAACACATTAACGCATCGATGATGATTATTATCCAGATGTTTAGGCATGTGTCCGAGATGAAGATGTCCTGGAGAAAGTCTGACAAATCGGCTAAAGGTTTCTGTGTTACTTCCAAGTTAGCAGCAGTGTACAGTCTCTGCATTTTAATATCATCAGACCAGCTGACTCTACAATCTCTAACCATCATTACACCATGTCAGCATTCCAGATTTCTTCTCTGGTTTCAATCTAAAAACACACTGATAGACGGATTGGGTACGATCAATTGTAACTAGGTACAAATAAGTGTGTGAATATGTATGTGTGTGATGGGACTGGCATCACATCTGGGGTGTTTTGCCGTGTCACGCCTGGTGTTCCTGGGATACATGACCACGACCAGTTCCATGAAGCTCTTACTAAAAGAACGCATTCAAGAACAATGTTCCCCCAAAATACAATGCCAAACATTGTATTCGAGAACAACGCCCTTATTCAAGATATTCTAATCCGTCAACAGTTCGCCGTCACGTACGCATCACATACCGATCACAGACAGAACTTCCGTCTGTCCACGTTTAATCCGAGCACTTCCAATAGTATCGAGAAACTGGTTCTTTTTTAAACTAAAAGATCTTCAGCAACTGCCTACGCGCCCGGATATTTTGATCTAAGCAGACTAAAAGAGGAGACGTCACACACCAAGAGCCTCCTCCTTCTTTAAGCCTAGCTTAACTGGCTGGCGAGTTGGTGTTACGAGCGTTCTGAATCCGTTTAAATCCATCAGGAAATTTGATGAGAGTTGTGGACATGCACTAGTCTGGTTTCTCTTCACTCGGGTGGAACTGGCCCTCGGTGTCCACGTGGCTGCTGTGATGCTGCTCTGTGGACTTGCGGAACAGTTTTACGAGGTGCTGATAGCGTGCACCGACCTACGGATAAAAGCAGAGGGAAAATGAGAGTCTGCCTGAATTAACGTGAATAAAATCTACTGAAAACGGTTTTACAGTTTAATAAATAAATGAACAAAATCAATACAGTATAGACATACACAGAGAAATGCTGAATTCATTAGAACACAGTTACAAAAATTTAGGGTTAGGTTTAACCCTAACCCTAAGTATTTGGTCAGTTAGACCGGAGGTGTTCAACAGGGGGTCCGCGGAGGTACTGCATGGGGGTCGCGAAAGTTTTGGTACCAGTTTGATACAACACAATTTCATACAAGATATATAATTAGGGGGTCCCCGCTCCATCTCGCCATTAGTTTGGGGGTCCTTGGCCTGGAAAACGTTGAAGACCCCTGAGTTAGACCATTAACAATGCAGCTTTTTTTATGTTCAGGTATTTTGGATGTTATTTAGTTTTTGATACCACATTGGACAAGATTAACACAGCACAGGCATGTGGAAATAAAATAAATAAATAAATAAATAAATAAACACTAAACTATAAATTAAAATGAAAATAACATTAAAAA
>JAFFST010045645.1:116512-139031 GCA_022414735.1 Noturus placidus | reverse complement strand
CCCGATTTCCGATTAATTAATAATATATATATATATATATATATATATATATATATATATATATATATATATATATATATACACACAACCCCAAATCCAAAAAAGTTGGGATACTGTGTAAAATGTAAATAAATGTTTGCAATGATTTGCAAATTCCATAAACCAATATGTTATTTGCAATAGAAAAGTGAAAAATATATCAAAAGTTTAAACTGAGGAAATGTACCATTTTATGGAAAAAACAAAACAGGTAATTTTGGGACAGGGCAGCTAAAGGCTGGAAAAGTAAGTGTTACTAAAAGAAGAAGCTGCTAGAGGAACATTTTGCAACTAATTATGTTAATTGACACCAGGTTAGTAACATGATTGGGTATAAAAAGAGTATCCTATACAGGCAGAGTCTCACAGAAATAAAGATGGAATGGAATCTGGATGGAAGCATATGTTGCTCAAAAAACTGTATATACCTTTCAGATGATGGTGCCTTTCCAGATGTGAAAGCTGCCCATTCCAAAGGCACTAATGCACCTTCATACCATCAGAGATGCAGGCTTTTTTTGAGAGATACCGGGAATACGGTGGTTTGGTCTGCTTTATCCAGCACTCCTCCGTGTTACACACAACGGAACCGAGAGGGAGTTTAAATCTGCGGAGGACGCCAGAGTTTTCCTTAAGAACCTAACCAAGTAGGAACACTGATAATGTAAACGGGCTGAGTTTCCGTCATCAGACTTGAAATGGACTAGTATTAACTCTACAACGCATGATGGTGCAGTGATTATGTTTACGTGCATTGTACTTTTTTCATTGTTTAGTTTGCAGGAGCCCGACCTTGGTAGATTACTACCATAGGTTCGGCAGCTGCTACTTTTTCTGCGAGGAATCTGACTCCATTAATGGAGTTTGCACTGGGATCCCCATCGTTTGGGGATAGGGGCGTGGTAAGTGCAATGGGGGTGGGGTGGGGCATTCTCATTTCCTTCCTGTCGTAACCACTTGATAGATGGCCACTAACAATGAAAATTCTGGCCCACAAGTGAATTTTGTGAGCTGGAACATTAAAGGTATGGGATGCCCTATAAAAAGCTCTAAGATATTTGCTCATCTGAAATGGCTCAAAGCAGACGTAGTGTTTTTACAGGAAACTCACATGCACACCATGTACCAGGTTAGGCTGAAATGTTCATAGATTTCTGAGGTGTTTCACTGTAATTTCAACTCTAAGGCCAGGAAGGTTGCCATTTAATTGGTAATTCAGTTCACTTTTCAGCTTCCAAAGTAATATCAGATGAAAATGGCAGCTATTTAATAATTTCAGGTAAATTGTTGCACGTCCCTGTACTATTATTTAATATTTACGCCCCAAATTTTGATGACCCACATTTCATGAATAAGCTCTTTGAGCGCCTCCCATCATAACATGACGCTCTCCTTATATTTGGGGGAGACATAAATTGTGTTGTTTATCCTAGGTTGGACCGCTCTACCCCCAAGACCACGACGCCCTCACTAATGTCAAGTGTGCTTTCTGATTTCATGGCCAAGACTGGTTGTATTGATCCTTGGATATTTTATAATCACAGGATCAAGGAATATTCTTTCTTATCGCAGATGCATAAGACCTTTTCTAGAATTCAGTATTTTTTCATCGATGCCAAACTCATTTCCAAGGTGTGGATGGTTACGTATCACCCTATTGTGATCTCTGACCATGCACCACTTTCTTAGGGTATTCATTATTCCCCCCAACCCCGATATTCAACGCCGTGGAGGTTTAACACTCTGTTTCTGTCGGACAACAAATTTAATACATTTATTACAGCTTCAATTGACGATTTTATTGAGACCAATCAGAATGAGGCTGATCCTATTTCGTGTTCACTTCTGTGGGAATCACTTAAAGCGTTCTTGCAGGGCCAAATAATTTCCTACTCGGCACATTTAAACAAAACGAGTACGGCCAAACTTCAAAACCTATTGACTAAAATTGACGTAATAGATAGACAATTGGTCATCGGCCCCTCTCCTGCTTTACTTAAAGATCGGCTTGACTTACAGGCTGAATTTGACCTCATTACAACTGCCAATGCAGAGCGCCTTCTTCTACGTTCACGCTCCACATATTATGAACATGGTGATAAAGCGAGTCGACTTTTGGCACACCAACTGCGACGTCAGGCAGTTTTGCGCATAATCCCTCAAATAACAGATGCATCTGGCATACTCCATACAGACCCCAATATCATTAATTCAGTTTTTTGCTCATACTACTCCTCTTTATATACGTCGGAATTTTCATCTGGGACTTCTGACATGAATACTTTTTTAGGCAGTCTCAACTTCCCTCATTAACCCGGAGGTTGCTAAAGATCTCAACTCACCTTTAATCTTAGAGGAAACCAACCTAGCCAAATTTGCAAAGCAATAAAGCTCCTGGTCCTGATGGATTCCCAGTAGAACTTTTCAAAAGATTTAAATCTAAACTGTCCCCTTCATTGCATTCTGTATATCAGGAGTCTCTGCAAAAGGGCTATCTTCCTCCTACCTTACTACAGGCCTCTATAAGTCTGCTTTTAAAAACTGATAAAGATCCGGATCTATGTAGCTCATATCGACCCTTATCCCTGATAAATGTGGATGCTAAGATTCTTGATAAGGCTCTGGCCAGTCACTTGGAAATAATTCTTCCTGTCATAGTCGGTTGTGGCTCAGTTGGTAGAGCGGGTTGTCCACTAATCCACTAACCGTGGGGTTGGCGGTTCGAATCCCGGCCCGGGTGATCCCATGCCGAAGTGTCCTTGGGCAAGACACTGAACCCTAAGTTGCCCCCAATGGCAAGCTAGCACTTTGCATGGCAGCTCTGCTACCATTGGTGTGTGAATGTGCTCTCATTAGTAAGTCGCTTGTAAATGATATTTCTGTAAAGCTGCTTTGAGACAATGTACCATTGTAAAAAGCGCTTTACAAAATTGATAATTTAAAATTGATAGTCTCAGAGGAGCAAACTGGATTTATAAAGGGGCATCAGTTGTTTTACAATGTCCACACCCTTTTGAACATTATCTACTCCAAAAACTCCACCAAAACCCCTGAATTGGTGATTTCATTCGACGCTGAAAAAGTGTTTGACAGGGTTGAATGGGACTACCTGCTAACAGTATTATGTAAATTTGGATTGGGTGATACATTTATTTACATTTACATTTACATTTATTCACTTAGCAGACGCTTTTATCCAAAGCGACTTACAAATGAGAGATACAAGCAAAGTGATATCAAGCAGAGAACAATACAAGTAGTGGTACTATACAAGATCTATTAATTGAGTACCAGAAGAAGCAACATGCGCAGAGTAGAGGTGTGAGTGCTTTTTTTTTTTTATGAGTTGGTTAGGTGTTGACTGAAGAGGTGGGTCTTTAGCTTTTTCTTGAAGATGGTGAGTGAATCTGCAGTCCTGATTGAGGCTGGAAGTTCATTCCACCACTGAGGAACAGTTAGTGTGAAGGTTTTGGAAAGGGACCTTGTGCCGCGCTGAGTAGGAATTACTAAACGTCGGTCACTAATCAATCGCAGATTTCGTGTGGGAACGTAAGCCTTCAGCAGAGAGTTGAGGTAGGAGGGTGCTGTTCCAGACAGGGTCTTGTACGTGAACATCAAGGCCCTATAATTTGATGCGAGCAGCTACAGGAAGCCAGTGGAGGGAGATGAAGAGGGGTGTGACATGGGTTCTCTTTGGCTGGTTGAAGACCAGGCGTGCTGCAGCATTCTGAATCATCTGCAGAGGTCTGATGGAGCTGGCTGGGAGGCCTGAAAGTAGAGAGTTGCAGTAGTCCAGTTTTGAGATAACAAGAGCTTGGACTAGTATCTGTGTGGCCTGTTCAGTGAGGTAGGGTCGGATTTTCTTGATGTTGAACAGGATGAATCTACAGGACCGAGCAGTTGTTGAGATTTCTTGGATACGCCTTCTGTACACATCCCAGCAAGATAGTATCTCCACCAATGGGATACAATCACCTTATTTTACCTTATCCCTTGGCACTCAGCAGGGTTGTCCCTTGTCTCCTTTATTTTTTGCATTAGCTATAGAACCCTTGTCAATTTATCTGAGGTCCTCCCTCTCTTTCACTGATATATCACGTTTAGGAATGGAATTTAAACTTAAATTTAATTTTATCCCTTTATGCGGATGATTTATTATTGTATGTTTCCCACCCAAGTCAGTCTTTACCTGAAATTCTCTCTGTTTTCCAGAGATTTGGTTCTTTCTCAGGTTACAAAGTTAACATTTCCTAGACTGAGTGCTATATGGTTAATAATTTGGCATTACAATTAAATCAATCTGATATCCCCTTCAAACTGAGTCGCTCTGGCTTTAAATATTTAGGAATCAATATAACCAGAACTCTGACTTCTCTTTTCTCTGCTAACTTTTCCCCGTTGGTGGCCTAATTCAAAACTGACCTTCAGCAATGGAGGTCTTTACCTCTGTCGCTTATTGGAAGAATTAACATGGTAAAAATGAATATTCTGCCTAGGTTCCTCTTTTTATTCCAATGTCTCCCCCTATTCTTACCAAAACGTTTTTTTTTTTAAGACTACTGATTGGGACATTTCTGGCTTTTTGTGGTGTGGGAAGGTACCCAGAATAGGTAAGTCAATGCTTCAGAGATGTAAGCTCAATGCTGGCCTGTCTCTCCCAAATTTCCAGCTGTATTACTGGGCATCACATATTCATAAAATCTTATTTTGGTCGACCAGAGCATTCCCTTTGGTGTACGTTAGAGGTACATGCGTGTGGCTCGTCCTCTCCAATGGCTCTGCTTACCTCATCTATTCTCGCCAAGTTTTCTGGCTTTACAGATAACCCAGTGGTTAGTTCCACTCTAGAAATTTGGTACCAGTTCAGGAAGAATTATAAATTTGTTTCCGTGTCCACCTTAGCCCCGTTACTGAAGAATCACCTATTCCAACCTGCACTATCTGACCTTACTTTTGTTGTCTGGCGCGACAAAGGTCTCAAAACCTTCAAAGATCTCTACAGGGCCGGTACCTTTTGTAGCTTTGCAGATCTGTCAAGTGACTTTCAGCTTCCACAGTCCCATCTTTTTCATTATTTCCAAGTTAGACATTGCGCAAAATCATTGTTTTCTACTTTTCCCTCTTCACCCCCAAGTCAACTATGGGATGACTTCCTCTCTTCCGACCCCCTTTAGAAATCGCTTATTTCAAAAATTTATAATAAACTGTTATCCTACGATAGCTCACCTATTATGAAAATTAAGGTTGCTTGGGAGGGTGAACTGGGTTGGGTTAAAATGAAACCTGGTGGGATATTGTCCTTACCAAGATCCACTCCAGTTCATCTTGTGCTCGGCTTTCTTTGATACAGTTCAAAGTAGTGCACAGGATTCATTTCTCCAAAACACGTCTATAAGAGATTTATCCCACTGTCACTGACAGATGTGATGTGTCTTGCCTCTCCCTGCAACCTAACTCATATGTTCTATTTTTGCCCATTATTATTCTGCTTTTGGCAGACGTATTTTGCTAGTATTTCTAAAATACTATCTGTTACTGTTAAACCCTCTCCTCATATTGCGATATTTGGGTATCCAGAGGATTATAACAGGTACACCTTGAACCAATTAGATCTCTTGGCATTCACTTCATTGTTAGCAAGACGGCGCCTTCTTTTCCATATGAAATATACAAAGCCTCCCTCCAGCACTCAGTGGTTCAGGGATGTCATGTCTTTTCTAAAATTGGAAAAGATTAGGTACTCTCTGGGTGCCAACTCTGATAAGTTCTACAGGAAGTGGCAGCTTTTCTTAACCTTCTTCAAATCTTTGTTGTGTTCGCCCTCTGATTGAGGGAACCCCGCCCCCCGCCCTCCCCAGTTTTCTTTTGTCTTTTTAGATATCATTTATTTTGTTTATTTAAATTTTTACTTATTTTTATCTATCTATGTTTGTTTGTTTGTTTGTTTGCATGCTTGTTTGTTTGTTGGTTTTGTTTTGTTTGTTAATTTTTAGGTCTTCGTTTTGTTGTGTGTGTGTGTGTGTGTGTGTGTGTGTGTGTGTGTGGGTTCTTGAGTATGTGTGTATGACTGTATGTTCTGATCTGTTACCAAAAACAAAAAAAATTGAAAGTATGGCTCTCGTTTTGTTAATTCACTGTGATATACGAAATTAGGTCTGTAATTTTTTTTTCTTTTTTTATATAAATACGAGTTTCTGTGTACTGCGGATTTTCTTGTTGTTGATGATGTTGCTGTTTGTTTTCCGACGTGCCAAAGAGATGCAGGCTTGTGAACTGAGCACTGATAAAATGCCAGATGGTCCCTCTCCTCTCTCCTCTTTAGGTTTCTTTAGTTTAGAGGACATGGCATCCATGTTTCCAAAAAGAATTTAAGATTTTGATTTGTCTGACTGTAGAACAGTTTTCCACTTTGGCTCAGTCCATTTTAAATGAGCTTTGTCTAAGAGAAGACTGTATCATATATGGATATCTGTATCATGTGGTAAATGGCACACTTATATAGCGCTTTTATCCAAAGTTTCTCTTTCACCCATTCACACACACTAACCAATGGTAGCACAGCTGCCATGCAAGGTGCTAACTTGCCATCGGGGGCAACTTAGGTTTCAGTGTCTTGCCAGAGGAAACTTCGGCATGTGGAGTCATCCGGGCCGGGATTCGAACTGCCAACCCTACGATTAGAGGATTAATGGACAACCCACTCTATCGACTGAACCACAGCCGCCCTTGTGTGCACATATGGCTTATTTTTTGCATGATAGAGCTTTAACCAGCATTTGTGGCATTTTAACTCAGCTCAAGTCCAGTTAAACGCTTTACTCTCCTTCCAGTGTTTTCAATCTTTGTATCAGGTTTTGTGAGGGATTTGCTTCCTGAATCTTTCAAATCAACAGTGGCTAGATGGCTATTGTGTTTAATCAAAGCACTTGCTTCCTATAATAGCTCAATTTGAACAAGAAGAAAGGGGACATGTTGGGAAGAGCTATGAATGAAGCATTTTTCTGAATTTGCCAGCAGCATTATGGGAGATAAGTGCATCAATTCTTCTTGTTTGATGATGTTTTATTTACCTGTTTTTATGCTGTTGTTAAGATATTTTACATAAGTAGGTATGAGCTCCTCACGCCACCTCAATTTACAGTTAGAGAAAATAATTGACTTGTCACTTGCAAAACCCTGCTTATAGGTTTAAATCTGAAAAACCTGTTGGCAGAGATGCTTGGCAATACACATGCATACTGCTGCATTTCAACATCAGTCAGATGAAACCAGTAAACAGTAAAGCACTCGCTCTGTTGTAATCCTGTACAGCTAAGAAATTAGATTAATCCTCATGGACTTTCTGCCATAATCCCTCAGGGCAGACAACCCTCTCCACCTGCACATTAGCCAGTGTATATGTCTTCCTTCAACACTGATCAGCACTGGTGAGGACTGGGGCAAATAGAAGCAGGATTTCTTCTGGTTTTATAAAGCTCACAATGTCCATAAAGTGAACTGCTAGATTTACTCTGTTTCTCCAACACCAACTGTTTATTCGTTATGCTTTGGTCTGGAGTGAATTAATTTATGTCTGCTCAGAAATGAGAGATTGCATGAGAGGATGGAACAAGGAAGAAAGAAGAATGGATTGTGTGGAAGTGTCAGACCTCACTTCTGTACTCTGGCTACTGGTGTTACAGCAACTGAGATACTTTTGTGTGTTGGAAGTGAAGAAAAAAATAGAACATTGTTGGAGACAGAAGCGAATAAACTAAATAAAGGTCAAATATCCATCTCATTCTCCTTTTACATTTGTACTTGTATGGATAAAAATGGCTTTCAGTAGTGTTACAGTCAATTCAGATTAATTCAGTTAAATTTTTATTAAATTTAATTAAATAACATTTATATAGCAATTTTACGTCAATGACTTTTACACAGTTCATGGGTGACACCAGATTGTAAGATTATCAGTCATTAACATTTACTATTCAGCATTGTTGGTAATTTATAGGTGTTTGGTTTAATCCATTACAAACAGTAATATTGATTACTGCTCACAACAACAACTGTGCATAACAATATTCAGCAATATTATTACAAATAAATTAATTGACCTAGAGATGCTAAACATTTTCCACAAGACCTCAATTTCCACTGAAGAATGCTATGAAGGTTTGTAAGTTGATCCCATGGTGTGTACATGTATTACATTTATATTAATGATCAAAGGAAACAATTGCCCATTCATGCCAGCCCCTGAAATGAGCATTTAGATGAGAAAGCCAACACTAATTAATGGAGTTAAGTGTTAAATCCCGAGTGCTTCATTAAGGAGCTATAGAAATTCCAGCAGCAGCTGCTCTGTCTTCACTTTCCAATGTTTTCCTCTTAACTCCTTCAAAATATCTGGTTCTTTAAGCACACCAGTTATGTAACCAGTCAAAATTCAAAGCTTTATTTGTCACATGCATATGAGATGAGATGTGGCAACTCCGAAGACTGTGAATAAATAGCAAATGAAATAAATAGAACTATATAGACAATATACAGTAATTAGTATAAGCTATGAAGTAAGATTGCAAGATCATGCAAAGCTATTTATATGTAGATTTTTCTATGACACTCATTGAAGGCATGTTTTCGGAGTGTTCTATGTTGGATGTTTAGTGGCCATTAACAGATCAAATGACACATGGAATGCATATCCAAATAATTAATCACATTATGTGTTTATAACTGTGTCAGCAAGAGTCAAGCATTCTGATTGGAGAAGACTTGGACAGATTATCATTATTTGTAATTTAACAAAGGAACAGCTTTTGATGAAGTATCATTAGACCTGATCAGTGGGTATTCTTAGGGTTCATGATTTGTGTAAATGGCTGTCAAGGGGGAATTCTTATTGTTACATTATTATGTTACATTGTGATCTTTATAGATTTTCAGAAATGGAGGCACAGATTACAATATTCAAAGGAAATAATTTCAATAATAATTTCAAATAATTTCATTTGTACAAGAAATTGTTACAGAGGATTTGTGTTTAATGACATATCACTGTGCAAGTTTTAGGCATCCTAGCATAAAAAAATGCTTATTTTATATTCTTGTATGAGTAAAAGTTGCCAGTAAAAGACAACTGGTACAGATAAAAACAATGGTACATGCATGCATGTTTTGGGACATGCAGTACCCCAAAAAAAAAGTGAGAGTCAAAGTCTGCAGAACTGTGGCAATTTCTCAAGATGCTTGAAGCTTACCAATTTCTCTATAAAACTGTATGACAGATTTACAGTATAAGTAAAGGGTGGTAACAATATACTAGTTTATTGTTTTCAAATGATTATTATTTGATTAGTTTTAGTTTACAGGGTGCACGGTCGCTTAGTGGTTAGCACGTTCACCTCACATCTCCACGGTCGGGGGTTCGATTCCCACTGTGGCCCTGTGTGTGTGGAGTTTGCATGTTCTCCCCGTGCTCTGGGGTTTCCTTCGGGTACTCCGGTTTCCTCCCTCAGTCCAAAGACATGCATGGTAGGTTGATTGGCGTGTCCATAGTGTGTGAATGTGTATGTGAGGGTGCACTGTGATGGATTGGCACCCTGTCCTGGGTGTACTCCACCTTGTGCCCGATGCTCCCTGGGATACGCTTGAGGTTTCCTTGTTATCCTGAAAAGGAGTAAGCAGTATAGAAGATGGATGGATGGATAGTTTTAGTTTACACTTTGTTGTGCTCTGTAGTAAAGCTTTTTCAAGGCATTCTTCTTAAAGAATCATTGCCTTTATACATTTTTTGTTACACAGCCAAGGACTTTGCATAGTAAAATCACTGGCCTAAATAAATTGACTAACAATGTATTGTTAGGGATTATTCATTCAGGCTTCAGACTTTGAAAACAATGGTGGCATTTGGTATATTTTCTTATGTGTTGTTCCTGTTTTTCTAAAGAGAGCAGAAGTATAAACACGTTATTCACATAGTGTCTCTCTTCTTCTGGAAGTAGAAGTCAGTTTACTTTTTTTTCCAGCACTATTATCAGATGTAAATAAGGAGAGCTCCTCTTGGTGGCATGGTGGGAACTCACCATTTTCTCTGTCTTCTCCATAGGCCCTGGAAATGGCCCAATCCCTTTCTCAGCCATTGGTTCCTAACCCAGATCAAATGTTAGGGTTTTAAAAGCTAAAGTTTGATGTGGATGAGCAACTGCCTATAAAACACTTTAATCCCTAATGCTCTAATGTATTTAATTTCACACTCTCTGATGGTGTTGCCCCTCTTAGTATTGTGTGTGTGTGTGTGTGTGTGTGTGCGTGTGTGTGTGTGTGTTTATGAAGAGGGGGAGGGCACTGGAGTGAGCAGAGAGAGAGAGAGAGAGAGAGAGCATGCTGTTCTAAAGCTCTCTTCAGAGCTGGAGCCAAACAAAAAGGGAAAATGTGACTTTAGCATTCAGATGCCTATATGCAGATTGGAAGTGGGGACTTTAGAGACTAGAAGAATGCAATGATTGCTGCACTGTCATACCCCTTGCTGGAGAGACCTAGGCAAATCCCATTGAGTGCTTGTGTATATAGAGCTTCATAAAGTTGAAGACCAATATAGTTCTGCCTTTATTAGATGAGGCTGTGCTCAGGCGGATGGGATATTGGATGCAATAATTCCTTGCTAGAAGTGCACACATAGCCCCTTTTATATCTTCCTCTAATATCCAATTTACGGGCACAAGGACTTCAGCCAGCCAAGCTCACTAAAGTTAAAAAGTCTTCAGCATGAGATGGAATTAAGATCAACTTCTCTTTTGCCAGAAGTTTGTGGATTCAAGAAATATGCATCTATCCACCCTCAAAACCAATTCAACTAATCCATGAAATATCCTCAATGAAGAGCAACAACAAATTTTATTTAACAAACTTTAAGATGTTTTTTTTAGTGTTTGCTGAGGAGTTCCAGAAAATTCTTGTTTTAATGGATGTTACAAAGCCTTGTCTGTAGATTAAGGAAATCATAAAAGGATGTTGACCTGATGTAGTAGTAATGATGCATGTTTTCCCTGTATATTCTGATTAGAAAAGAATTACATCATCTATAAATTATTGAGTTAAATAAATTATTTGTTTTTAAAACAGTATGAAGCAGGTCTCTCTGTTTACACAAATGCTTAAGAGGCATTATATTCAGGTCCTTTTGTTCCCCAGATCTGTCCTCCATGGGGGTTATGCACACATGTGCACACACACACACGCACGCACACATACACACACACTGTCTCTGTCTCCCCTTAAGCTAGATGCAATCACTGCTGCTGTAGTGATTTGATGTATTTACTCGTAACAAGGGCTTAGTCATAGTCCCCTAAAATAAAAATATACAGTATGGTGATTTATACGCTAAGCACCAGGGATTGTGTTGCCTTAGTGGTTTAAGCATTTTACACTTTGCTAAACTCTACCAAGGCTCACTGCCACTGCAACAGCTAAAACCCCCAACTCAGCCCTATTGCTCCTTATTAAAAAATAAATAAATATATGCACTATCTACTGCTCTTTTTGAAAGAGATGTCTAACAAACGGCTCACAATTTTGTCAGATTAATATTTATTTTTACTTTTATATTTACTTATGTTTAATTTTTGTATGTTAGATAATTTGCACAAGACTGCTGTTGGATTAGTTGTTTTGAAAAGTTTCCCTAGAGTATCATCATCAATAAATATATGTTCAGTCTCAATATGAAGGGGTTGCAATCGTTGTCTTTATTATATAGTTTAGTTAGCTGAAAGGTCAATAGGAGAGAGTGGAAGTCATAAACAGTCCCAGCATCTCATTATTTGAGTGTTTGTGATTTCTTGGTCCATCATGCAGCTAGGGAAACGAAATGAAATATCAGACCTTCTCAATAGCCGATCTATAATGCCTGTGTTGTCAGGCTTTCACTTTAAAATAATTTATATATGTTCTAATCAATAACTAATCTCGGGTATAGTCAGATGAGATGAAATAAAGTGGTAAATGATGAGAAGGAGAAATGTGGACTGACACAAGTCTAATGTTTCCTGGATTAAACATTAGTATACTAGACTCTTATATGAGAACATTCAGGTTCAGTATTCTTTGACTTTCCGCTAATGCTTTTTCGGTGTAAAAATATCTATTAATGAGCTGAAAGTTTATTACAACTCAAAAGGATAAATATTTTCTTTTAGCATTTATATAGTAGACTGTTTTAGAATACGTTTTTATTGGCTGATATGTCAACTGATACCTGCCCAAAGAATAAGAGAAAGGATGAGAAGGAAAGAGAAAGACAGAAAGGCGGAGGAGGCCAGTGGAGGGGGCACTGTTAATTCGTCCATATCTAAGCCTCTTTGCTAAAAATCCCTTTGTCTTCAAAGTCCAAGTCATTGAAGAGTAATCCTATCACTCAACCTAATCTGAAGTCGGGAAGCAAGAGTCCAGCTTTCTCTAAAACTGCCTTTTTGGTTCAGTATAGGTTAAGAGAGTCTAAAAGAGCTCTTCTCATCTGTTCTTAGCCCTCCCTTCAGTGCTCATTCCCCTGTCCAGACCAGTAATAAAGAGCTATTAATGAATATTTTTCTTCCGTCCTTATTGGGCCCCAGCTGTTCTTCCTGTTGTCCAGTCTCCTGAAACATGCATAGTATTGTTGCCTGACCATCATTAAATGGACACTCTGGTAAAAAAAAACAACCAAACAAACAAAAAAACAGACACATTTCTGAGAAACATGCTGCCTCACTTCACACAGTGGTGAATGGCCAGAGCAAGACTCAGTGGCACTCGTGCCATCACTATGAGAGAAAGAATGGTGGCTGTAGCCTGTTAAAAAAAAAGTTAATGGGGAAGTTCATATAAGTGAAATCTGCACAGGTTTAGTGCAAATGCTGTACTTGTGAGCCACAATATGCATTAAATATAGCCTAAGACAATATAGCATCTGTGCATAACGGGCTTACTTGAACAGGATCTAGCTTGTAGGTACCGTATTTTCTGCACTATAAGGCACACCTACACGCCTTAAATTTTCTCAAAAATCGGCCGTGTGCCTAATAATCCGGTGCACCTTATATGTGGACTGAGTTCCAAAATCTGTAAAAATGCTGTGCGACTGGTTGGTGTAACAACCATATGCGCCTTATAACACAGTGCGCCTTATGTATTGGTCAAGTACAGAAATAGACCCCGTAATTGAGACTGCGCCTTATAATCCGGTGCGGAAAATATGGTAATTGAACATAGTCAAGTGGCAATACTGGGGTAACCAACCCCCCAAAAAACAGCAGTTCCTTAGTGACACAGAGGATGACTCTGAAGATGAGAGCTCTTACTTTCTTACTTTACATTATCACTATTTACATTCACATTACGGCTTATCCTGGCTATATATTATGGCTTACCCTGCCATCAGTACCTTTTATTAGACCCCAGGTTTTTCATTTTTTAAATTATATGAAATATAATTATTTATAAAATATAAATATTTTATAGTAAATATATACAAATCTAAGCTGTTACTCTGAAAATCTGGTTTATTTATGATATTTTTGTTTTGGCTAGAAATTCTGAATGGCCAAATTGGCTAGTGAGTGAAAAAGTTCATTTCAAACCCTGTTCATAGCCAAGACCATGACTTGGCAAAGTGAGTTCAAATAATAACTTTACTAGATCTGAATAATAGCTGGAAAACACATAATTACAAGCAGTTATATTGAAATTAGAAGCCAAGTAACTACATCATGTTTGTAGCCGGATACATTATATTTGCAATAACATTACAAAGCTACAGTTAACTAGCTAGATACAGTCACATTAGCTAGCTATGTTATTTTATACTGACTCCTGCTGAGAGTTGAGGCACGTGTCTGGTGTCTATAACTTTATAACACTTTTTTTTTTGTTTGTGCCTGTCAGATGTGTTTAGGTTAAACTATAACCATATTTTTAGATGAATGTCAATTCAATATGACATGCCTGAGGTTCTCATGTCACAAGGGTCATGAACGAAGGGGCTAAGTAATGTTGCACAACAGGCCTTGCTATTTTAATTTGGAGGGTAGTCACAGGTCCTCTCAGATTTCTAGGCTTGTTTGTAGTGTCTGTCTATGGACATAGTTTCATGCGTAAATGATTATTATGCCCATACTGTGAGCTATGTTTTTGTAAGCAAAATCATTTTGGGGCTTTAGTTTGAATGTACTACAACTAGGCCTATATAAATTTAATGAAGGTAAAATCTCATTTTCTTTTACAAAATGTGCAAAAGTGCAAATGCTTTAGAAAGACAGAAACATTGTAAAGTACTTACTTTTCACAACTGCTGTCCCCTGCTTCTGTGTGATTTCAGACAAACAAAGAAACATTTCAAATCAATTTATATTATGTTTATTTATATAATATTTATATTAATTTGTATTATGTATCAACAGGGTTGGGAGGGTTACTTTAAAAAATGTATTCCATTACAGTTACAAATTACTTCATAAAAAATGTCATCAGTAACATCTATCTTACTAACATCTATCTATCACAATTTTAAAGTAATGTAATCTGGTCATTTTTTATTATTTCAAGATCACATATGTAAATAAAGTTGTGAGAAAAGCAACGTGATCTAAAACTTTTATTTAGAACTCATTTTAGAGCTTTAAAAAATTATTTGTTTTGATAAATTAAAAAAATTGTTACTTGTGTGTCATAACTGGCAAGACAGAACCAGAACTATAATAATGCAGCTGTCTATATTGTGTTATGTTAAAACTGTAACAGATTACAGTTACTGTAACAGATTACAGTTACCAGTTTTTTGTATTCTGATTATGTAATGCTGTTACATTATTCTCCAAGCCTGAGTATCGATACACTGATGTTATACTGCTATATATCCACTAATCGTGGGGTTGGCGGTTCGAATCCCGGCCCGGGTGATCCCATGCCGAAGTGTCCCTGGGCAAGACACTGAACCCTAAGTTGCCCCCAATGGCAAGCTAGCACCTTGCATGGCAGCTCTGCTACCGTTGGTGTGTGAATGTTCTCTCATTAGTAAGTCGCTTGTAAATGTAAAAATGATATTTCTGTAAAAGCTGCTTTGAGACAATGTACCATTGTAAAAAAGCGCTATACAAAATTGATAATTATTATTATTATTAATTATTATTATAAATGCTATAATACTATATACTATATATTTATAACATCTCTGACATGTACCCACCTATAACATCTCCTGAATATAAACACAGGTGTGTGTTCCCTTTCAAGCTTGCTGAGTAACCAAATGAAAAGCATGTGTAATTCCATTGTAATTATGTCGTGTAAATTAGTAGAACAACAGAAGTGTAGTTAAATATAAATTCAGGTAAGATTCTCAGGTTGCACTGATGTTGACCTACAGACAAAGAAGCACACTGATCTCTGACTCACCGTCCAATCTAAGCATTATGCTAGTATTCAGAGATCAAGGGTCAATCTCTAAAATGTTTATGCACCACCCAGTGACATGAACCACCCAACTATTTGGGACTGAGCCATGGATTTCAAAATGACTCTAAATGTGTATTTTTTGTTGTCAAGGCTTCAAATCCAAGGGAGCACCATAATGTGTTTATGAAACACTGTCTCTGATGGTCAAGATCAACTCCTGCTGCAGCTGCAGACAAGCAAGCAGTTATGACTCAATCACTTTACCTAAAATGACTGAGAATATGGGCAGAAATTAGATGATTAGAAGATCATGGATGACATTATTGCTTTTCTCTGGCATGAATGGAACTATTAAAGTAATAGTTTAGATGTAATACATATGATAGTCTTAGGTTCATGTAGAAATATGTGGTGTATTTGTTCTGGATGGTTGCATTTTGATAAAACTAAACAATTGCACGTATGGCTTATTTGTATTATAAGTAATATATAATAATTGTTTCCAATTTCTTGGGATATTTTCTGTAATGCAACATTTTGAAAAATAACTTTTACATTTACATTACAGATGTAAACATGGCCTTTTTATTTGTAATTCTTCATGTAGTCTTGGCAGGGGAATAAAACTGTGATAGCCTGTTATCTTTAAAAGACAGGCCCTAAATCAAGCCGCCCTCACTCTCACAATGTAAATCAGTGATGAGAACTAAGCAAGCAGTGAAAGAAAGAGGTGCTTTTTGTTGCAGTGTGCAGATTAATATCTTAAGCATGTACCATTGTTCAGAGTTATGTCACCAATGGCCATAATGATATCTTAAATTAATGAAGTGGTGAAAGCATTGAGGGAGAAGGCCTGTGATTTACAGGATGGCTTTTAGCTGATGCGCATAGCCATCCCTGCTGATAAATCAGCCGATGGGAGCCAGGGCCAAATGAACAGAGAGGCGTGAATGAGTTTACAGTTCAATTAGCCAAACACAAGGACACCAGTGCATTGTGCTTCTGGATACCAGGTGTTTGGATGAAAGCAAGAAATAAGCCAGAAAATTTTCATTTTAATGATGACAGCCTGTTTGAATAATGGGTGTTAAAAAACTAAATGCTGTTGATATGTATGTGGAGGCATTTATGTTATCTTACAACATATTTCAGGCAGGGTTGCATTTGAATCGTGACCATGTAGTTCTGCTGTCAGAGATAGAAATCTGAGCCACAACATATTCTCAACACAGAGTCCATTAAGAGAACTGATAATCCAGAGGTTTGTTCTGCACTCTGTTTATTACTGCCAAGAGAGGGATGGGGAATCTGTGTAATGCCAAATGACCTCCAGAAGCCCTTAGCTTTTCCTGACTCTGCTGAGGAGATAAGCAGTTGCTTGAGTAACCATTGCAGCTTCTTGGAGAAACCAATAATTAAATTCAGTCATACATGCCCTTCAAATGAACTGCCACTGATTCCCCCCTACTTTTCTTAAAATGGATATTACATGCTCTCTAGATAACTTTATGCAACATCTTATAACTTCATGCTTTGAGCATGAGGCACTGACTGCTTTAAATAGCTGTAGATGCCAAAGAAAAGGTGGAAAGCAAAGGGCTGGTCTTTCTTTGTTATTACAGCTCAGCTGTCAAAAGGATCTCAGCATCTTTGCTGAGTGTGTACTGTATGTGCATTTTCTGGGTGGCATGGCATTACCATGTCTTTATCACTTGATCATTGCATTGTTAACTGATTTAACAAGGGTTTTAACTGATTCTTGTGGTGGCCTCAGTCACATGGCAATTGCTTCACTGCAAGGTGTTGCTTCTGTTCCATGCTACAGCCTCCATTCCTTCAAACTGTTTGTCTCCTGAGGTGAACCCAACTTTCACACAGATTGGAGCATGTCTACTGGAGGGTGTAAATTCCATTGTTGTGAAGATTTTATGGTGTAAAAGGGTGATCTGCTGTGCTTTAGAACTTTAGTGGTCATTGCTTTTCTGTAGCGATTTACTATATCAGTATACAGTATTTTAATTACATTCATTGAAAGCTTTACCTTTACCTTTAGAATAATCGGGATCAAGAAAAGTAGGTCTGATTGTGGATGTAAGATCTAGCAGAGGTGAGTGAGAGGAGTCACGACTGAATGAACCACATTGACCAACTTCTCTATTAGAAGCCCCTCTCTGTTCCTTTTGGGATTGGTTTCCTTTAGGGACTGAAAGAGACCGTTTGCATCAGATCTCATTCAGACCATTGTTAGTCGAGAGGGTCTGCTATCAAAGTGTGGAGTGGTTGAGTCAGGAGCCTCTGTGAGTGTGGCCTACTGAAGGGCAGGAGTGTGGCTCCCAAGGGACTATAACACTTGTGGCTGATTCAACATTACACTTAAAAGAACTTATGCATTCAAATAATAATAATCTTTATTTATATAACACTTTTCATTTTGAGTTCAAAATCTTAAAATGTATTTATGCATATAAGATTAAAAAATAGACAAAGAATAAAACAATCCATAGTTATATAAAACATATAGGAATAAAACAACATGAAGATGAAAGATTTACACAAATAA
This sequence comes from Noturus placidus, assembly GCA_022414735.1. Taxonomy (NCBI): domain Eukaryota; kingdom Metazoa; phylum Chordata; class Actinopteri; order Siluriformes; family Ictaluridae; genus Noturus; species Noturus placidus. The sequence goes on along the minus strand of JAFFST010045645.1, from coordinate 121,015 downwards.
ATAAACACTGTATGCATATAAAAATTTAGATGGATGCCAATTATCTAAATTTTTAATTAATATGGGAAATTCTCATGCTTATAGTATAGGCTACAGCTACATATACTTTCCCTGTTGTTCTCATGAAGGTGGAAGAACTTAATTTGGGCAATGTATCCTTTATTTCTCCTTTCCTGGTGAATTGAGCAACAATCTCATGGCTTCATTAACCCTCCCTCATCGTGTTTGTTTGGGGATGGAGAAAATGGGCTCAGACTGGTGATAGAAATGGCACATTGAGCCTCTGGCATGTCATTTGTTGTGTGAGTAGGTGTCAGTGGGAGCTGTGCATTTGTTCTAGAATCAGCCTCTAATTCTAGAGTGTGTGGTGGTGGGAGAGGGAGGGGCAGAGACCTTGATGGACAGGAGGTGTGATCCATCAGGAGTAGATGGTGTTATACCAGAAATCTGGGTGTGCAGCCTGGGATCATTATAGCAGGCTGCTGCTGTCCTGAGTCCATGCCTGGCTCCTCTTTGCATCCTTGCAAGGAAATATGGCTCTTCACACATTCTCTGCAAATGCACTCTTTGGCTCCTTCATTCTCACGCTCACTTGTTCTCTCTCGTTTTTTCTGCTATCTTCCACTCCACCCCCCTCACCTTCTCTTCTCCTCTTCCACTCTCTGAGGTGCTGATCAATTCACAGCCTCCTTGGGAGGTGTGAGACTTGTCCCTGCACTTTGTGATTGGCCTAGGCTTTGCAGGCCCTCTGTAGTCTTTTTCTTGGCATTTTTTCTTATCCAGGGCAAGGGTCTCTTCTTCTCACTTTTTGCCAGACTGTGCTTCACAAGCCACATTTGCAGACAGGACCTAAGTCATATGATCTCACACTAATCCAACATTCTTTGCCTCTCTGTTGCTCCTGCTCCCTCTTTTACTGTCTCTTTTTCCTTCTCCTCTCTCGTGGCTGCGATCCCATTAGCACACCTGAAATAATACCTCAAGTGACAAATGTTTTGGCACTAACAGCTGAGAGACAGGGGGGAAGAGAGAAATGCAGAAAAGGCTACACAATGCGGCCAGAGATTGAACAATTTTCAATTTACGTTTACATTACAAAACCTGCAAACCTTATTTATATCATTTAGCAAGTAAGAAAGGAAGAACATATTTGTTTGATTCTAGTTTTTTTTTGTAAAGTAATTAGCTACACTTACAACACTATTATGAACATTGATGATATTTATGTAAATGCAGTTTATTTATCTAATCACTCCTTTCCAAATGTTTCCTGTCAGCATCAGAAAGTCTTTTGTGCTGTGGTGTATTGAGTTTTATATAAAAGTTCATTGTCCAAAAAAACTGTTTTCACAGAGTTTGGTAATTTCTTTTGAAAAGTAAAACCCAAAGAAGAACTGCCCACCGTTGTCCCGACTCTTATTTTATGTTATTCGAACAGTATTAATTACACAACATGTGTCTTCAGCTTTTCTGGTGCGAATAATTATGCCCCGTTTCAGCATAACCACTGACAATATACATAAACCATAAAGAAGCAAAGAAGGCAACCGTTTGAACAAGTATTTTATTTTATCTCATTTTCCGCATATACTCAAATCAGGGTTCAGTTTGAAGGTCCACACTTATGATTCAGTCTGAGCGATATTTTCACTTGAAAAAACATAATATTTTTTTTTAAATAATAATTTTACAACATCAATCGAGCTTTTGACTTAAGCTATTAAAATATTAGAACACAGCGTTTATTTATGTGCAAAAATAAACACACATAATTGAACATTTCACCTGCCCACATATAGAATTATTATTAGAAATTTGTAATTTAATACATAGACAGCATGTCAAGAACAGACTTATCTGAATTTCCAATCACTTACCCAACGTTTGAAAAAGAAATGGGATGTGTACATAAAGACATAATTAGATTTTTTTTTTCATTCATCATCTAGGCCTATAGCCTGTTGATAACTACACATGTTCCTGCAAAATATGTTTTTTAAATTACGCTTTTAATGCTTTTCCGTGTTTTATTTAAAAGACATTCCCAATACAGACAGTAGGAGGCGCGCATGATCCAGCTGAAGCTTCACAGCAACAGTTTATGCTTAGGACCTTGTTTACTTTCTACTGCAAGTCCAACAGCACTCTTAATATATTAATTCCAGCTCGTTACAGTTTTGGCCAACAAATTACATTTATAATGCTCTGTTTTAAAATTCTTTGCAAAAAATAACCAAGTTAATAGTCTAGTTTTCTTTCGCGTAGTTATTTCATCATGCATCGTTTAGTTCTCATACATATTTTCCGAAATTCAGCTGAACGCTTTCTTATCCCATAGGATTAAAAAAAATCTGATATTACTAGGCTGCTAGTTTAATTATATACTTTTCATGTACATATGGTAATTTATAGGATATAAAACTCTAATGTATTGTTATAGGATGTAATAATTTAACATTAGACTTACTCTTTTAACTCACTTATCACATCTATTAATTCATAAATGGTAGTATTGTTGAATGTGAAGTAAAAGAGCTGTCCGAATTAGTTTAATATTTATAAAATTCGGATCCTGACGTTCAACCAATTCAGTCATTTCAGAAATAGTTGCGTATTCACTGTGCCCAGTGCTTCTAATGCAACCAAATAACACATGTAACACCTGTTCAGTAGCCTAATGCATATAATTCACCCGGAACACTCCTGATAATCATAGCCTACCGATATTTTCATATAAGTTTAAGTTAGGAGTAGACTTTTAACAGTTGTAATAAGACGCTGATGTGAAAGCCTCATTACTGTATTTAAAATGCTAAAATGTCAATGCCTTATAGAAGCTATTTTTTTTTTTTCAAAAAGTAGTTGGCACATTAAACCTGTGCAAAATTTCAAGACAATTAAATGTCATTCTAATCGTTATGTCAATATGTTTAAGTACATTTTATAGACATTCCCCCGTGACTATATAAACGAGTCAAATTTCCGTGTAACAAAAATTAACATATATAGTAAAAGTGTAGAGTTTGGAATCTACAAATGCAATCTATGAATGGCTTCCAAGCCCATATTTACATTGCTTCTACACTTTCAGTCTAAAAATTCCTCGTAAACCAAATCTACTTAAATAATAGTATTTACTCACTGATGCGCGTCACAGGCCGCTGAGCCTCATTTAAAGAAAAGTTAAAGCGAAAGTCCTTGCCCACGTTGTTCTCCTTTTATAGACGCTAATTGAGGCAACCTAATTACTTTATAATGCTATTGGGGTGGTGTGACAGCAGTTAAGCGTTTGGCTAAGATGTCATCTTTAAAGTGGAATACACGTCCGAATTGACCGATACCCCGCCATGTGAAAATACAAGTAGCCTGCTTGCAACTAAAGGTTCCGTATGAGCAAATACCGTGAAATTTGCTTAAAAATAGGATAATAGCCGCACTCTTGGATCCAGTTCGAAACTTTAACATCTAAATTTTAAAGCCTCATAAACAGTAATACTTTGACATACTAAATCATCTCACTCAACACATTAAACAGTTCGTAAAAGGAAATTTACTCACGTCCAGAACTGATGTAATCTATTGAGTTTCGTTCAGTTTAGCGGTCACAGGAATCCTCATTTCTTACCCGAATGCCGAGCGTGCACACACACACACACAGAGAGAGAGAGAGAGAGAGAGAGAGAGAGAGAGAGAGAGAGAGAGAGCGCATGCTGTTCTAAAGCTCTCTTCAGAGCTGGAGAGAGAGACGCTATGTCCAAAACCTTCCCTGGATTACTTTTTCTCACTTACTATTTAGTGTGTGGTTTGAGACGCAGCCACTGTAACTTTATCGAGAGTTTTGGAGATTAATCATAATTTCCTGTCCGTTAAATTGAAGCGACTGGCCCTTATTTTTGTTCTTGATAGAAGAGTTCGCCTCTCTCCGTTGTGCAAACTGCGTGCTGGTTTATAGTCTGTTTCTAGGCACAGACCGATGACAGATGCTCTTTGGATCATCTTTATCCACACCTTGTCACCGGCCATCGATTTCACCCACACCTATGCGCTCATATATAAAATGCTGTATAAGCACCATGTTTTGTATCAACACATTTAGTTTTCTCCCGAAGTACTTGAACAACGTGATAGTAACATTATGCACATTCCCATGCATGTTGGAGCCCAAACACAAACACTTAGAGTGATGTGGTCACACACGTTATATTGACAGACAAAATTTGCTTACTATTGCTAATACATTACATGTATCTAATCGTTATAGGCCAATTTCGTTCTGATGTTGCTTGTTGGAAATTATTGGGCTAATAGACAATGCAGAGTTGTCAAATATTGTAGTTTTTGTCTAATGGTTTTACTATTTATGTGCAGATTTCAAATAATATAACAATCCACGACATTATCGCGTGTGTGTCTGTGAGTGTGTTTGTTTGTGTGTGTGTGTCTGTGTGTGTGAGAGAGAGAGAGTTAGAGAGAGAGAAAGAGAGAGAGAGAGAGAGAGAGAGA
>JAFFST010045645.1:79350-94422 GCA_022414735.1 Noturus placidus | reverse complement strand
CCCCCCCCCCCCCCCCCACACACACACACACACACTGTGTTTCTCACTTTAACTGAACCTCAAGCGTACATACATTCTGTTTCAAAGTGCTGCTCCAAAAGCTTGCTGTTATCCCTGAGATGAAGGTGGCTGTTCTCTTTGTTGTGCATGTATATGTGCACAGTGCTGGGAGTCGAGGCTGGATGTAATCTGGTTAAATCTGAGACCTAATGGCTGATAAAAGTTGTGTGACTTTTAATATTGAAGGGGTCTGATGGCAGGCACCATGTGAGCAAAGTAGCTGTATATCAAACACACACACACACACACACACACACACACACACACACACACACACACACACACACACACACACTGGCAAACACAATCACAGACCAGAAACTGTGAGAAAAAGAACAGGGAAGAGAGTGTTGAGACAGTGATGGTTAAGGCTTTATTGTCTGGGAATAAAGGCATAAACAGGAATAGCATAAACAGGAACATCAAAGAACAGGGCCTGTTTCTCACAGCATGTAGAGGGGAGTGCATTCGCTACAGGTCTACAGGCTACAGGTCTTCTGATGATATTATGAATATTCCCTGCAAAAGGGCTAAATGTAACTTCAATAGCTCAGTGATGGATGGTGCAAGGTGATATCAGGCACCAACAGCGAAGTTGTTGTTTATTTAGTCGCTTTTATATGGATGGCTTGAACCAAGACTACACAAGCATGCTTGTTTGGTTACCTGGAGAGGAAATGACACATCCAATCTCATCCTCATACTTGCTTGTTAAACTGTCAACCCTGGCAAATTACAGTAGCAATGTATAAACTGCCAAGCTCTGCTGAGAGTTATTGCTGTTGATGGCTTTATGGCCATGTGACTGATAAGGCCAGGAGTAACATCAGCATTCTCATGCTGGAAAAAGGGGAAAAAGAGTGGGTTCCCACAGTGCTGCGCAGTTTGACTATGGGATTAGGCCTAGGTTCTCTGCTGTGTGGGAACAAAAAAAGAGAAAAGGAAACATGCAAAGAAGACAAGCAAACAAACCTCTCCCTCTTTTACTCTCTATATATCAAACCTCTCATGCGTTTTTGCCTGGTTTAACTGGCAATTATAGGGCTGCTTAAGCACCTTGTCTCACAGTAGATAATGATCATAAAGCTGCAATGATACACTGTCAGTGTGGCATTTGCTCTGGGATTTAGTGGTCACTGGGGCACTTCCTTCTGCTGTGTTTAGCCTGAGTTTGACATGTGAACCCTGGCCATTGAGCTTAGAGAGCGCCCTTCATTCTCCTTCCTCTGCTACTCTAACATTGCTTCCCACTGGTTACAGATTTTGTGTGAATTTTTTTTTTTTTTTCATTTTGCTTGCTGATGCTGCAGCTCTATATAAGATCATTTGTCCCACCTTAATGGATTAATGATGTTTTGACTACAAAAAAACTTCTGCCTGAAAGAAATTTGCTATGGTGCATTCAGCTCAGGCAGGGAAGCAAATACTATACAGTATCTCACAAAAGTGAGTACACCCCTCTCATTTTTGTAAATATTTGCTTATACCTTTTCATGTGACAACACTGAAGAAATGACTCTTTACTACAATGTAAAGTAGTGAGTGTACAGCTTGTGTAACAGTGTAAATTTGCTGTCCCCTCAAAATAACCCAACACACAGCCATTACTGCTGGAAAAAAAGTGAGTACACCCCTAAGTGAAAATGTCCAAATTGGGCCCAAAGTGTCAATATTTTTTGTGGCCACCATTATTTTCCAACACTGCCTTAACCCTCTTGGGCATGGAGTTCATCAGAGCTTCACAGGTTGCCACTGGAGTCCTCTTCCTCTCCTCCATGATGACATTGCAGAGAGGGTGGATGCTAGAGACCTTGTGCTCCTCCACCTTCAGTTTGAGGATGCCCCACAGATGCTCAATAGGGTTTAGTCCATCACCTTCACCCTCTGCGTCTTTAGCAAGGCAGTGATCATCTTGGAGGTGTGTTTGGGGTTGTTATCATGCTGGAATACTGCCCTGCGGCCCAATCTCCGAAGGGAGGGGATCAGTATGTCACAGTACATGTTGGCATTCATGGTTCTCTCAATGAACTGTAGCTTCCCAGTGCTGGCAGCACTCATGCATCCCCAGACCATGACACTCCCACCAACATGCTTAACTGTAGGAAAGACACACTAGTCTTTGTACTCCTCACCTGGTTGCCGCTACACATGCTTGACACCATCTGAACCAAATAAGTTTATCTTGGTCTCATCAGACCACAGGACATGGTTCCAGTAATCCATGTCCTTAATCTGCTTGTTTTCAGCAAACTGTTTGTGGGCTTTCTTGTGCGTCACCTTTAGAAGAGGCTTCCTTCTGGGACGACAGCCATGCAGGCCAATTTGATGCACTGTGCAGCATATGGTGTGAGCACTGGCAGGCTGAACCCCCAACCCTTCAACCTCTGCAGCAATGCTGGCAGAACTCACACATCTATTTCCCAAAGACAACCTCTGGATATGACGCTGAGCACATGCACTCAGCTTCTTTGGTCGACCATGGTGAGGCCTATTCTGAGTGGAACCTGTCCTGTTAAACCGCTGTATGGTCTTGGCCACCGAGCTGCAGCTCAGTGTCAGGGTCTTGGCAATCTTCTTATAGCCTAGGCCATCTTTATGTAGAGCAACTATTCTTTTTTTTCAAATCCTCAGAGAGTTCTTTGCCATGAGGTGCCATGTTGAAATTCCAGTGACCAGTATAAGGGCGTGTGAGAGTGATGACACCAAATTTAACACACCTGCTCTGCATTCACACCTGAGACCTTGTAACAATAACAAGTCACATGATACTGGGGAGGGGAAATGGCTAATTGGGCCCAATTTGGACATTTTCACTTAGTGGTACTGTGTACTCACTTTTGTTGCCAGCGGTTTAGACATTAATGGCTGTATGTTGAGTTATTTTGAGGGGACAACAAATTTACACTGTTACACAAGATGTACACTCACTACTTCACATTGTAGCAAAGTGTCATTTCTTCTGTGTTGTCACATGAAAATATGTAATCAAATATTTACAAAAATGTGAGGGGTGTACTCACTTTTGTGAGATACTGTATATAGCTAGTCTACACACTGTAACTGCGGTGTGTTAATGATGTAGACACTTTGTTCATTTCTCTCAAGCTTTAAAAAAGTCCTTTTCTAAGCTATTTTCTCATTGGCCAAGACCAAATTGTTGGTGTTTGTAAGGTAGTGGAGTCTGTGTGTTGGCAGTGGGTCCACTTGATCATGTAGGCCTCAGAAACATGTTCTAGATATACATTTCTATAAGATAGATAGATAGATAGATAGATAGATAGATAGATAGATAGATAGATAGATAGATAGATAGATAGATAGATAGATAGATAGATAGATAGACAGATGTATGAATGGATGGATGGATGGATGGATGGATGGATGGATGGATGGATGGATGGATGGATGGATGGATGGATGGACAGTACTTTATTGAGCCCATAGGGAAATTTGTTAGCAAAATGATTATTACATGAATCACATCAAAATACATTAAGCACAGTTTCAGCACATTTTTTTTTTTTTTTGGTTTAATAAGTATCTAAAACTGTGTATATAGGAGTTTTGGATGACAAATAAGGCATTATTTCTGGACCTCAGTGGCCATTAGATACACACTACCCAGCACTCCAAGAAAAACATGGATAACACCTAAGAGAACAGTGTTACACTGGTGGATAGAGAGAAGAGTTACAAAATAAAAGAGAATGGGAAGAAAAGAAAGCAGGTTGAGAGAAGACCTACAGTCAACAAACAAGCATTAACACTGTTCTTTAGGAAGGCATTATATTTGACAGTATGTACAGTTTATTTTAAGTCTTTGATAAAGAGATTAGCAACGACCTTGTCTGCCAAAGAGAGATGCATCTCCACTAATTTGTCCTTTTAAAAGCATTGCATAACATGCAGTGCCCTACATGGCCTACATGCAGAATGAGCATTTGAGAAGTTGTTTCGAAATATAACAAGATTAAATTTTGTTAGTCACTCAGCAGACATGCAAGGAAAAAAAAGACATTAACCTAACTGGATAATCCTGCCATGATCAGTGCATGAATAGAATCTCTCTCTTTCTCTCATTTTCCCCCTGTCTCTTTCTGTGGCAGAGGTGATCTGGCCTTTTATATTAGCAGTATCACAGTGGTTGAAATCCAGCTAAAAGCCACAAACAGCATTGTGCTAATTTTAGCTTCCAAAGAGGATGAGGATGAATGGCCTACTGCTAGTTTGCCATATGCTGCCCTGCTGATAGTGCTGTGTGAGGAATATTTTTCTATAGATAGTGGCTGAGGCGTGAGTTGTGTGTAAGGTCCTGGGCCTGTCTGAAATAACATGAACATTTAGTGACAGATAGCAGGAGGACTGAGATGTTTCGCATATGTCCATATTCTTGTTTTTCTTTATTTTATTTTGTTCTGTGTCTTAATCATGGTTATTCTCAATTTCATTCTACCACAATGTATGTAGCATCATCTAGCTTAGCAAACAGATACAGATTTTGCTCAGCTTGTTTAGAGAGACAATAACCCAGAAATCCCTTTTCCTATGAACAAATGATTTTGAGAATCAAGCCTCACATTAAATGTATTTAATATGCATACATACCACTGGAAGCCACTTGCGATAATGGAATTATTTGCTATGTGTTGTTGGGACATGAAGGCAGAAGTGGCCAGAGTAGAAGAAAAGTTGCAGGCTGGCAGAATAGGGTTTTCTTTGACGGGAGGGCTGCGTTAACAATTGGGCAAAAGCTTGACCTGGGACTGACCCTTCTTTAATAATTGCCCCCTCCAGAGCTGAGGGCCAGGCTTCTGACATGGATACCTGTTGAAAGATTTAAGGAGAAGAGAGAAAAAGGGCTCTTCAAGGCTTTTTCTAAAGATTTAGGGAGTGAATTAAAAATAACAAACAAACAAAAAAGTGTGTGGTTGTGGGTGTGTGGTTGGAGGTGTTGTGTTTACATTAATGCATGTTTGAGAAAGAGAGAGTCAGAGCTTTTAGTTGGCTGTGTTTACGAAATACACACTCTGAATAGTAACCTGATCGCTGGCTGGTGCTTGAGTGTGAATGAGTCAAAGAAAAGCAGGAGTGGGACAGATTCCCAAGCCGATAACCTAAATGTAAAGGTTGTGACCAATAGAGGCACACTGGCCCCTGGAGCTCCCTTTGTTCTTTGGGCCAAGCATGTGTGTGTGTGTGTGTGTGTCTCTGTGTGTGTGTCTGTGTATGTATGTGTGTGTGTATGTGTGTGTGTGTGCGTGCGTGCGTGTTGCGTATGGGATGTATGAGTAGGTGTGTGCTTTAATGGTATCGCTAGTGTCAAGTCGTCCTGTGCTGCTGTAATCAGGAAGTAGACGCTCAGGCCGATCTTTCTTTTCCAGCACAGAGCTTTATCTCCTCAGCTCACCCCCAGCTGATAGTACTACAATTCTCCACATCCCCTCTACACCACTTCCTGTAACCTCAGAAAGCATGCTGTGACCCTATGGGTAGGATTGGGGATGCTTGTACTGACAATATTATAGCTTCCACAGGGCAAACAAACAGGCTCTTTGACATGCAGTTTAGCAAGGCAGAGAATATTCTCACTGATGTTATGTTTGAGTATGTTAAAAATATTTTGATCTCAAATATATTTTTATATTTGTCCTTGTTTTATTCTGCCAGTTTATCCATGCTCCCTGTTTATAAACAGCAGCTAATAATATGTAATTTTGCTTTCCACTGGCCCCTCCATTTTACTCCATTGGATTATTTCATTGAGAGCTGAGGGGCTATTATTGGCAGTAAAAAGTTCCCTTATTATCAGCTCTACTCCGCAAAGGGGAAAATCCCTGCCTATTAAAGCACTTATCTTTGCCTGCATTATTTAGATAGCCACCAGGCGGAAAATTATCTGCTTGAAGCAAATAACAAAGGCTTCTTAACTCCACCACAGGACAGTTAGTTCTGTTTAGTGACTTGCCACAGCATGCCCAAAATGCATGGTGTATTAGTGGTTGCAGTCAAAAGCCTTGTTTTCATATGATTGTACTTGGTCTGGTTCTGATATTTCAGAAATACAGGATTGTACTGAAGACTAAAAGGATAACTGCAAACATTTCATTTATCATTCAGTGAAATTAGAGAAAGGCTTTCTTGGTTTTATTGTACCATGTGTGTATTTCTGAACATGATAATGTGTTTCAGAACTTACTTTCAGGAGATTACCTTGATTTGGGCCAGATTGTTCCAGGATTGTTGCTGCGTGAGGAAGCAGTTAAGGGCTTTTTTTCATGAGCCATTTCTTTTAAACCACTATGTTCCTGGTCAGTTGGCTTGGATTGTTATCGAACAAAGCTGGCCTGAAGAAGGTGTCAAAAGCTGTCTGAGACAGAAAGCAAGAAAAAGGAATGTATAAGGTGTGTGTGAGTGTATGAGAGTCTCTGTGGAATTGAAGGACTCTGGATGAGTTCCCATTTGAACCACTGTGCCCTGCCTTTTCTCCTGTCTTATATCTTCAGATAAAAAAGGAACATTACAAAGGAGTAAAAAATCAATAGTTGCACAGTAAAAGTGCTTGACATGAAAGGGTAAACTTACTGGCCTGCACTGCCACTCAACAGTTTCTTCCCCTTAACACAAGGACTAGATGAGGAAAGAAAGGAAAGAGAGATGGACCAGGAGGTGGGCAAGAGAAGCAGGCCGAGAAAGGCTGAGAGAGAGAGGATAAAGTGAGAGAGAGAGAGAAAAAGGGTGGCTTACTGAGTTAATGCTGCTTTTTCTGCCCTTGGGCTCTGGTGCGTTTTTCCAATGTGTTGAGGGCTTCAGTGGAAGTGACCCTTACACAGACATAGTCGAGAGAGAGCCGTAACATTTGCAATGACATTTTTGCCATTACCTATGGGTATGTCAAGCACCTGATCCCAGCGACCTGGGAAAATGTATGAAGTGCTCACAGCAAGGCCTTGGCATAGGCACCAGCGTGTAATGAGAGATGGAACAATGCTAAATATGGAATACATTAAACACACATTAGAGCCTGGGTTCCAGCACAGTAAAGGTGGGCAAAGAGACACGAACGATGATAAAAGGGTTTGTAATTACATTTGTTTTCATGTATCGAATTATGGCTTTACCAAGCTGGTGTCTGTCAGCATTATTCAGGGCTCTTTGGTTCTTTATACTATCATCATTTAACTCATTATTTGAAATGAATCACCTTTAATTGTAGATCCTAATCATGAAGCTCTACAGATTAGTGTTTACACTGCCATTCTTTCCTTGTAATTATAAAAGGAAAAAAAGAAAAATATGCATGTTTACCTATTGTCAGCAACTGTATGTTGTACACGCATATGAAAATATACACACACCCAGACAGGGCAATATCACAGCACGCATTCTCAAGCATTCTTGATTAAACATACCATTATAAACTCAAATTACAAATATAGTAATTCACATGTTAATTCTTTAATGTATGAACATTGAAACATTTGCATTACAATTTATCAAAACTGTTTACTTTAGTTTCTATTTTTTCCAGGTTGCACATGATATAACAGGTAGTGAACAATAAACCGTTTGTCTGGAGAGTGTCCTAAAGCTCTAATGAAATGATCTAAGAGTTAATTGTAGTACCTCAGCACATTATCAGGTATGATTACTGTTTATAAATATACCTGAAAAGCATTGCTTATAAATTACAAATAGGTATAAATAGTTACTGTATTACCGTAAGGCACAGTCTCAATTACGGGGTCTATTTTTGTACTTGACCAATACATAAGGTGCACCGTGTTATAAGGCGCATACAGTTGTTACGCCAACCAAAGTTGCACAACATTTGTACAGATTTTGGAACTCAGTCCACACATAAGGCAAACCGGATTATTAGGCGCACGGCCGATTTTTGAGAAAATTTAAGGCTTTTAGGTGCGCCTTATAGTGCGGAAAATACGGTATATCTAAACAAGAACAAGTGTTACCAGTTTATCTATCTTATTCTTGGCTGTTCATTTTGTGTTTGGAACAAGGCGTAAATAGGTTAAGGGTCAGGAGTGATGATGTTGGTGATAGGAAGTTTGTGAAGAGAAGCAGAGGTATTGGTGGCTGGCTGCTGAAAATTGCATGCAGAGGCCCTGAGAGTGCAGCAGTCACTCTGAGACTCTGAGAGTCTCTTGTTGGGAATTCTGCACAAGGAATGTGAATGAGTTAACCCCCACCCCCGTCACCCCCAACCGTCCCACCTCCTCCCCGAAACATTGCCTAGCTCATTCTGACCATATGAATGGGCAGAATAAAATAAATGCTGCTTTGTCTTTCTCTATTACCACCCCTACCATTCTGTCTGTCTCTCTCTCTCTGTCTGTCTCTGTCTCTCTCTTTCTCTCTCTCTCTCTCTCTCTCTCTTTCTCTCTCTCTCTCTCTCGTTCTCTCTCTGTGGGCATGTGTATGTGAGTTTGAGACAAAGGGTATGTGAATGTGTCTGAAAGGATGTGGGAAGTCATTTTACTGTGTGGTGTGTATATGTGTGTGTGTGAGAGAGAGAGAGAGAGAGAGAGAGAGAGAGAGAGAGAGAGAGAGAAAGAGAGAGAGTTTTTAAAGTGCAAAGAGAGGCAGATGTCACTCCTGTTGCTTCATGGTGATCCAGAAATCATCTGTCAGACTAAATGTAGGGTAGAGTAAGAAGCAAAAACTGTCTCCATGACTTGACCCAGTCCAGTAAACCATGGCCTATAAAGTTTAGTTAAAACACTTCTTTAAGAAATTGAAAGGGGCAATCAGCTGTGTTCTGTACTTTGGCACACTGACTGGACTTGAAAAGTGCTTGCAAATCTTTATAATTTTTTTTCAATGAAACACTCCTTTGTAAAAAAGGCATGTTTGAGCATTGCATCTGCTTAGGTGGATGTCTTATATGATGTTAATGTGCTTGACAGTCTGGAGGTGCTTCATTGCTAATTTGAAAATCATGAGAAAAACTTCTGACACTTTATGGTTGTGTGTGAGCCAACAAAGGAACAGGTAATGCCAATTAAAGTGTCCTTTTGAGTAATCCGATCATAACAGATTACCCTAGATTCCTCTGATAATGTCAGGAAATGCCTTGAGTCGGTAAGAGGGTAGGAGAGACAGGAGGGGGGGGGGGGGGGGGGGGGGGGGGGGGGGGGGGGGGGGGGGGGGGGGGTCATCAACACTGAGAGAGAGAAAAAGGTTGGGGGAGATAGGGAAGAGGCGAGCAAAAACAGGGAGTGAGCCATCCAGGAGAGCTGGCTGACAAAAGCATGGAGAGGGGGAAGTGTTAACCTGATTTGTGTGGCAGGCAAGGAGGCAGGCAGGGAGAGTGATGTCAGTTATGTTTGTGTGAGTGTGTGTGTGTGTGTGTGTGTGTGTGTGTGTGTGTGGGAGAGAGAGTGAGCAGATCATAAAAAATTCTCTCCCTGGTTTGCCGTGGGGCATCCTCCTCAGCCTCTGGCCTGCTCCAGTCACCGGCCTGCTCCCTAATTGCCACACAGACTCCAGCTCACATGGGCAGATGAGATGACATTTTTCCCCTCACTGTCAGTGGCAGGCCGGCCTGCACACCGCCCCCACACAACCCTCCGCTAGCTGCTAAGACGCTGTCATAACCCATTAGCAGTTGGACAAAGTTAGCCCATGGCATTTCCTCACAGCATCAGCAAAAAGGCGAATAAATCTGCCACTGGGGCCTGCTGCTGGTCTAATGAGGCTGTGAGCTTGTTTATGGACTGGCATCATTTTTATGATTATTTCCACCTTTTCGGACCACCATTTGCACACCTTTCTCTGGCCAGGGAGGCCAATGATGACATTTTGTGAAAATGTGGCTTACAGCCATGACCATATGGCTGGTTACTGTTAATGTTGAAGAGAAAGGATTCAAAATTAGCGCTAGACCTTGCCAAGGTGCATCAGTATCAAATTTCAGTAAAAATGGAAATGCCAATAAAAATCGACGGCTTCATCTACTTTCTTTTTCTCCATTTTGCCTCGAAGGCAATGGTCCTTGGAGGTCAGGGTTAAGTAAAAATACTGGGGGGAAAGGTTATAGGAGGAGGAAGAGTGGCTGAAGAGAGCAGACACAACAGAGTTACTTCAGAGATCACACAATCTGTTTCCCTCTTATGCCACCCCCCTTCTTTTTTCTCCTCCTGTCTTTTTACGCTCACTTTCTTTCCCACCCCTTTTACTTTCCATACTTTTGCTTCTATTCTGATATCTTGCCTTTGCTTCTGTTTTGCTTAGTTGCATGGGACAAGCCCTGGGTTTATTATTTTAAGCTTTGCTGAACATGAACTTGTCTTTACACCGATCTGAGAGCATTTGCTTCCAATGAGAATCTGTTCTTAGATTACAAACCAGCAGTGCTGCTTCCCCTCCCAGGCTGGAATGAGGAAGTCTTATTTGCCTAAAAACAGTAGGGAGGACAAACTGCTGTTTAAGCCCAACTGTTTTTGGCATCAGTTAGTGATGTAATCAAAGCTTACATTCTGTGTGTGTGATGTGACTGAGTGTTAGTTTGATAGAGTGTTTTTTCTCTGTGGGGGTGGCCTTGGAGCTCTGGTGTCTAAAGGGGGGAAATGTGCCCTTGTGTAAAGCAGCACCATTGTATCTACATAAGTCTTCACTTAGGAAATGGCAGCCTTTTCTGGAGCTGCTCTCATGCAGCAGGGCCAGGAGGTTTATATGGAACACAGAAAGCCGCCACTCTCCTAATAGTGTATATAATTCAGATGCCTTCAAGGCATGCTTTCAGGAATTCTTTTGCCCGAGGTAATGGGGAGCAAAGGCCATTTTAGGCCCTTCATTATTTCACTGAAGTTCGAAAGAAAACTATCTCCAGCCAGATTACCACAGACATTTTCATTAATTATCAATGAGTAAGCCTTGTGCAAGTATTTAAAGGTGCTGATAGAGAAAGAGTTAAGCCATGGAGTCTCAAAGGGTTTTAGAACAGCATGTTGGGAACACTTCTCTAGTAATTAATAAATAACTAATTTTAACTCTATGCACTGTCGAGGACAGTACACAAAAGAAAGCTCAGCTGTTGAAATTCACAGCTGTCTGAGATAGTTTACCTCATTCATGTGTCTTTTATGATTTATTATTTAAAACATCTGAATCGACTGCTTTTGCTCTTGAATAATGATAATAACAATTATAAAATGACAGAGATGGGAGGGGATCTCTCTCTATAATTCAGAAATCACACAATAATTGGGTTTTTGAATAGAACTGGGTGCTCACCAAAGCTTCATATTCATCATATGCAGAGCATTACCATGCTCCAACCTAAGTCCTTTCCTGTGTTTCCATCTGGGTCTGGCTGCTGTGTAACTCTCCTTAATGGAGCCTTATCAAGAACCCACAGGTTGCTGTTTGCACTCATGGGCAATTGTTATTAAAATTGGATGCTTTGAAAAGCCACTGTCTGTGCAGGCGATTCATATTTCTATGCCCTTCTTTTGTGCTGCAGTGTATCTCTTTCACCTAAAGTAAAAAGAAAGCTCTGGGTAAATACTTCCCCACTTCCACTGATAAAGACTAAATCTCTTTGTCAATGCAGATCCTTCTCAGACTCTGATGGCAGTAAACAAATGCAACAGTACAAGTCCTTTGAGTGACTGTGTTTACTCTCTCTCCTTCTCACTATGTGTGCTCTGAGTTTGGAGGTTCTCTTTTGTGGGAGAAAGGTGGTTTATTCCTAAAAGTATTAAAACTCAACGCATTTAGAGCTGCTGCCTGTAAGCCATACTAGTGCAAATTGTTGCCCTATTTTGTAGAGAGGAAAATCTCTACTTTGTGTATTAAACATTTATGTTTATGACTGTCAGCTGACGTAAACAGGTTCTGCTGACAATGCACGTATATCTGTGTATCTGTTTTCACAGGCGACGGACTTGACAACAGCGTGGCTTCCCCCAGTACAGGTGATGATGATGACCCTGACAAGGAGAAGAAGAGGAATAAAAAGCGTGGCATCTTCCCCAAAGTAGCAACCAACATCATGCGGGCATGGCTGTTCCAGCACTTGACAGTGAGTAGAAACTTTTCAAGGCTTTTTCTGTCAGCTGAAACACTCAAATTCAAACTGTATCCATCAAAATGCATCATGCCTGGATATGATTTAAAGCTAAGGAGAAAAACAGCCTTGAGCTACGGGTGGTAGAGATGTGCATTATTAAGAGAGTATTCTATTTTTTCTACCCAATTTGCTCTTATTGGTGGAGCATGAATGAGTTGATAAAAAGAGATGCCCACCCTGATGGATTTATATTTTGGTGAATGTGAGTGGCTATTATTTAACATGAAGGCAGCTATTACAGTTATGTATGGAGCAATGGGCAACTTTTTAGTGTGTGCGTGTGTGTGTGTGTTTGTGTGTGTGTGTGTGTGTGTGTGTGTGTGTGTGAGAGAGATAGAGAGAGAGAGAGAGAGAGAGAGAGATACACAGTGGTTAGCTGTCTGTGGGTGTCCCCACCTGCAATAGACAAGTGTAAGTGAAGCACAATGTAGATGTGGTCGGTCCTTCCTCTCACTCTGGATGAACTTTAGTTCCTCTATTTTGTTCACCACAAGCTAAACTGAGCATAGCAAAGACACTGCTTATCTCCATATATCAACCTCACTGACTTAACACACATTAAGTCACATGCAGTACTCACAGGCCTGGTGGCAACTTTTGCACAACCCCAGGTCTCAGTTAAACACAGTGAAGTGGTTCCTTGTATGAATATAAATGCTAAACAGATGACCTTAGGATTTGCAGACTACACACCTATTACGGCCACCAGTCATTGTTTTGAGGTGTTGAAAGGCAATGTGTTTCCAACCAGAGCAGAGTCAAAAGCAAACTCATTTGATCATTTCCAAAGTGTGCCCACGTGGTCACCCTAAATCCTCACATCTGTGCCACAGAAAACTACCTCAGGGGCCCCTGAAACCTTCATCTGCACCCAGCCCCCCTTTACCCTGACACACAAATGAAAACACATAAGAGTCACTCCTGCTAACCATCACCTTTAGGGGCCCCAGGAGAAAGGTGTGTGAAAAGAAAGCCATTTGCTAGTTCACACACAGTGCACTCACTCGCACTAGAGCTAAGAGTGAGTGGTGAGAGCACATTGTCTGCTTTGACCTGGGTTACTGGCCATGTATACATCACTGGGTTATTGCTTTGTGTGTGTGTGCGTGTGTGTGTGTGTGTGTGTGTGTGTGTGTGTGTGTGTGTGTGTGCGTGTGCGAGCCCACTTTTTGGCGGACAGGCAATGCAGCTAAATGTGGAGCTGTTGGCGGGGAGGCTGAGCTTCTGCCAACAGCGGCCCCCTGAACCACAGGAGGCCTCCAGAGCACCCAGAACTGAAAGTGTGAGAGAGAAAAAATGAAAGAGAATGAGTAGCAGCTGTGGAGAAAAAGAAATAGAATACAAAGTTGGAACATCATGCCTGCAAAAATGCCAAAAGTGACTATACAGATAGAGCGAGTGGTGGTGTTGGGGCATGCAGGAAGAAGAACCAACAGTATTCTTCATAGACTCTACATAGCCTTAGCATACCATGCACCACACACAACTGCAAGAAGAAAGCTGAGCATTTCTGTAGTAAGCTAAATGTGTACAACGTTTGACTGACCAGGGGATATAGCAGTCTACTTTCCTGCTTCCTGGACAGGACACATTGGCAATCTCACCATGAGCAGAAAAGAGGCAAAGCAACAGGGAGAAAACAAATGCACAAAGTACATGGAAGGAGCCTTAGTAGTGCACTGGATGTCCACTCTTCTAACAGTTTAGTATGCAAATAGGTCTGGTTCTTAAACATACTGGCCAGTAGGAATTAACAGGCCTCAGAAACAATGCAGCCTTATGAATGCCCTAATTTAATTAATTAGGCTGCTGTAAAGTAAGGGAAGGCATCCTCAAGCTGGCACTGTAGATACCCTCAAGTCAAGAGAAATGAGGAGGCATCTATCTATGTTACATGAGCCTACCAGCGAAACCATTGTACAAAACCGGAAACATGAGGTGGGTGGTTAGACGAGATTACTCTGCCAGGATGTGGAGTCAGGGAAAAGAGATGGTGAAAGAAAAAGAGCATAAATAATGGGAAGGGACACAGACAGTAGACAAAAAGTGTTTGCATATGTCCATGTAGAGTATTTTGTTCAGTTTGAAACTGATCTGTAGATCTATTCACTACTATCAACTATTAAGGCTGTACTTATTATTAGCTACTTCTGAATCTTTTAGTCTGCTGTAAAGCACCATTGTAAACACATTCTATTAAACTTTGCATCTCAGAAAGAAAGAAAAATCCAAACACCTTTGCTGTTGCAGTTGTTCTTCTCCAAACTTTGTTTGTTCTGTTTATCGATTGTTCCAGACATCCTGTGGAGAAATGCAAAACACTGCATCCTGCCTTCCTTTTTCTCTAACTCTTTCTTCTTCACCTCCTCCTCCTCATTAAACTTGCTATCTTTTGCAGACTGCACCTTCTTCTTTAATTGGAACAAAAAATGTCCAGAAAACAGAAGCCTCTGGCTCAGCATGCCTGTGGTTTTGCACTCAGTTCTCCAATGAAAAGGCAATTTGCAAAATTATGTGATAGAGTAATTAGATAAAATTCAGACTTCAGATGGTTCAACCCAGCCGACGGAAAGCCCTGGCGAGGAACAGCAGTGTTTGGCTTGCATTTGTAGCTCAGTGCTTCCTCTTATTTGTACTTAGAGCTGAAGAACAGGGTGCTCTATCACAGCTCGTACAAATCCAAACCACAGAACACTATGATGCCCCCCTTCCAGTTTTTATAACTGCATGCTCAGGTTAGAAGAAAAACTGCAAAGCAACATGCTATACCTGCTAATGCAGTTAGGCCCTAAATTAGCACATACACAAATGCACAAACATGCACAAATCTAGTAACAGTAACATTTCTTGGGCTGAAGCATGCTGTCACCACTGTCAACAGTTCTGCTTATATATATATATATATATATATATATATATAT
>JAFFST010045645.1:31308-46595 GCA_022414735.1 Noturus placidus | reverse complement strand
GATTTTGACTATGAATGAGTGCGACACCTCCTCCTCTACCAGTTAAACGAGGCTGGTGTACATAACTGTATCCAGGAGGACTGGCTTCATTTAATGCTATATACTCATTTTGCTTAATCCAAGTTTCTGTTAAACACATTAAATTACATTCCTGATCAGTAATTGTTTCATTAACAATAAGAGCCTTAGACGCAAGAGATCTAATGTTTAATAATCCTAACTTCAGATTAGAGATGCTGGTTTTACATTCACTCTGATTTAGTTTTATGTTTATTAAGTTGCTAAAACAGACTTTCTGAATTTTTCTATGTTTTGGGAAAGCTCGGGGAACAGACACAGTCAATAGTATGTATTATGGGTTTTGGACTATGTATTGAATAATGTTTATGATTAGAGTTGTTATTGTTCTTGGAGGATGTACTTACGGAAGGTTTCATTGAGCAGGTTTTTGCTGTAATAACAGATGTATGAAAAGTCACCATTCCGTTTCTCTGGCATAACCAATGTGCCCTTGTGTGGAATATTAATATACATGTAAATGTAGCTGAGAGGGTTGAAATGTGATTTCATGAGTGAATTTAGTTGTCTGTGGCCATACACACATTGTCACCGTGCTCAAGTTAGACTTGAAGAGGGGAGAGAGGAGCAGGCTGAAGAAGCCTTGCTGAGGAAAATGGTCTACTTCATATGCATTTAGATTGACACACTGTGATGTAACCTTTTGTATCTCCAATCTGGATCTTTCCCCTAATTGGTCATGCAACAAAGGCAGCTGATGAAAAAGACAATTTCTTGCTTTTAATTGGCCATTTCACGTGCCTATTGAGCTACACCTGGGCGTTTGTAATGAGATTGGGATATTATAAGTACCCCTGCAGACGAGACAGCAATCAGTTCCACTCTCCCTGTGGAAGAGACTGCAAAAAAGTATGAACAAACATACTTTTGAAGAAGTGGGACCAGTGGTGATGGGGAGAAACTTCAGAGGTACCACTGGTGGTGTTTTGCTCCAAAATAGGCCCTCATTGTCCCTGGCTGGGTTGAAAAGCTGCTTTCATTGTTGGACGATGGGAAGTTGAAAATGAACAAGCCATGAATGCAGTGCTGTAGTATGGCTGGTTTGAGCAGAGGTGAACTTTTTACTCATAATCAAGGCAAAGCTGGCTTTAGGCAAGGCCCACTGCACTTTCTTTCTCTTTCTCACTCGTAGCCCCCTTTTCACCAACTTCTTTAACTGCCTGCTTGGCACACAGGGTAAAGCATGTCCATTCATTCTTTTTCCTCACAGCTCCTACAGCTCCCCCATCCCTCCCTACTCATTCCCGCCATCAATATCTTGCTCTATCTCTTTCTCTGTCCCTCCCTCCTCCCTCCCTCTCCTGCCTGGTATTGTGTAGCACTTGTCCTTTGTTCCAGTTTTCTCGTGCATCTGGCCCTAGATATGGTGAGAAAAATTAACAACTTTATGAGGAAAAAATAAAGAGTGAGGGAGAAAATTAAATGAGAGTGGGAGAGACAAGAAAAGCATGAAAGACAGCCAAGAGTGACCTGCATCTGACCCTGGAGCCAGAGATTGAGGCAGAGCGGAGAAGGCAATAAATGGAATGCCTAGGCCAAGACTCCCCTTGCTCCCCACATTGTTGGTGATAAAACTCCAGACGTTCCCTCATTTGATGGTGTATTGCCATGTCGCTACATTCCTTTTCTGCTCTGTTTTTCATAGGTTGTAAGGTGCAGTTTGATCTGGGAGAGTGATACTGGTAATAACTGTAAAAATAAGACCATACGTCATGGACTCTAGAGCATGATTTTAAAAACTAAAAATTTTCTAATTAAGAGACATTAGCAGATGACACATGCCTTATAAGTGGCTTTTTGTCTTTTGCTTTTTGTCTGTAAATAATTTTTGCTCTTTGCCCCCCCCCCCTTTCCCTGTACTCTTCAATCTCCTGAAAAGAGTGGACTGGCTATTGTTTCCTTTAAAGTCTACTAATTCCCCCCTCAAAGGATAAAATGGAAGTGTCCAACTGTGGCAACAGCAGGGGGACATAAATCAAGTCAGAATCCCTGAGCTTGCGTTCACAGAGGTCGCTGAGGTCACAGGGTCAGCAGAGAAGGTTTAGGCTGAGCTAGGCACAGAGTGACAAGAGCACTTTTGGTTGAAAAATAGTTTTACACTCCAAATACCCTTAAATAAACCAACAAGTACAATCATTTTCTACTATGATTGTTCTTTGACATTTATGCCTGCGCTTGACATTATTGCACCAGGACATTTTCACCCACACTTATATATATGTGTACTCCCGTGACACTTGCCAAAACTATGGCCTCAATGTATGAACCACTTCCACTATAAGGTGGAACACAGTAACAGAAATGGGGACTAAAAACACTATGACATGTCTCTCAAGCATGCAGAGAGAAACAGCAAAGTGCCATTTGTTGGCTTAGCTGTATTTGCTTGAGGTGGTGTATGTTGAAGCCCTGCAAGTTTGTACAAGCTGTTAAGCTTTGTGAGTTTAGTATACATTTCTATGTTGCTGGTGATTTCACTGTGACACTCCCTCCCCTCCCACTTGAAGTCTTAAGGGAAAAGGAAAATAATCCCTCCTTCTTACCTCTCTGATTAGTTGCCTGGGCAGGTCTAGTCTGTTTTAGGCTGGGCCTCTGACAGTATGTTTGTAGGCATCATTTACCATCATTGGTGCAAACTAAAATAGCTGATCCCACTGCACACTGCACTGTAGCAGTGATGGTATTCCTTCTGCAAGAAAATTAACCCTGAGCTATTTTATTATTTTTGTCTTTTCCAGGTTTATTAATGCACGAAGAAGAATAGTCCAGCCAATGATCGACCAGTCCAACCGAGCAGGCAAGTGTCCTCTAGTAACTGTGATCAAGTCATGCAGGTGAAAGTCCTCCTCCAGCCATGCACCAAGAGGCTTGCCTCTTGGTAAATACACCACCCGGCCTGGATGTCAGGAGTGCTTGATCACTAAAATCCATTCAATTAACCCACAGAACTAATCACGCTGATTCAGGGCCCCTATACTACCCTTAAAAAAGAAGCAAAGTAAATAGACATTATCGATTAAAGTATTAAAACTGTAACAGTGGCTGATGTCAGATTCTAAAGTACCATGGCTCTTGTCCAATCAAAAACTGGTTTGAGTCAAACAGAATAAAATCTAACAAATAAAAAATTTAAACAAGTGATATTATATGAGGAGAATTATATAAATATATATTTTTATTGACAATTTGTTTGACCTCTCAGCTTAACCTCATTCCTTTATACAGTGAGCAATTTCCCTGGTGCATGGTTTGTTGTGGACTGCTTTAAATTTTATGAGCTGTAATGGAGTTCAGAGGGCAGAGTTGCATTAGGGGACTCAAGAAAGTTCAAAGGCATTCACTGAGTTGAGCTGTTGATTTCGATGAAAAGACTCCATTCTCCCATTCCCCTCCAGACAACATATACCATCATATCTCACAGCTAAAAGAATAGGAGCCTTCCAGTTTTCTCTAGCATTTTAAGGAATAGTTGAAAAGCATGACCATTAGTCTTTTTTCATCATTGAGCTGAATTTAGATTTTGATTTGCTTCAAAATGCTAAAGAGGTACTAAATGTCATCCGTCCTAATTTTACTATTTAAGTCTGATTTGATATGTATGCATGACACATAATTATATAAGACAGTGAGGAAGTAAAACTGGGCTAAGGACCATTAACCTGTGTCTCTGTTAGCAGATGATGTATTCTCAGCAATGAAAACTTAATTAAAAACACTAATTGACCACTGTCCTGTGCCCTCCCCCGTTTTACCACAGTAAGTCAGGGAGCCCCCTACAACCCAGATGGTCAGCCCATGGGAGGCTTTGTGATGGACGGCCAGCAGCACATGGGAATCAGACCACCTGGTAAGACCTTGGCATGTCTTGCTCTTGCCTTCCATTTCCCACCTTCCCACTGATTCGCTTTAGTACAGTCATTTTTTAGCCTCTCACAATAGCACAGGTGTAGGCCATTGTTAAGCACCTTTCTCTTACTCTCTCAATCGTATCCTACTTGTTTTTTTTTTTAAATTGCTAAACCCTGATGATTAGATGCTACATTCTTGTTTGTCTTATTCTATTTTTCCAAAATTTCATCCACTCTGAATTCTCTCATGTTCAAGATAACCATTTCTGGTTAACCATCCTCTCCGTCTTTCTCTCTTACTAGTACATTTAAGGCTGTAGGATTTGCCCAACGCTAGACTGCTTCCCAACTCAGCCATTAATCTTGCAATTTACCTTTGTTTGCTTATTTTATTTTCGAATTGTTACATCATCATCCTTTCCACACATGTGGTATTATCTTGATTCATATCCTGCTAGCTCTCTTAACCTTATTCTTATTTTCGTATAATCTGGCATTCTTCTACTATTGTTTTTTCTCCTTCTAGGGCCCATGAGTGGGATGGGCATGAATATGGGCATGGAGGGACAGTGGCATTACATGTAACGTTCAAGTTAACCAATCGCAAAGCAGTGGGGGAAGTAAGTACAAAAACATGCCCTTAATCTCTTTCCAGAGCTCTAAGTATTCTCAGTTATTTCATTTTGTTTTGGTGGTTCATGAATGATTTTATCAAAGTGGAGAAAAAGCATCACTAACTAGCTTCATTCCTAATGATACAAATATTTATGTTGTTCTTAAAAAAATCATATGGTGATTTAAGACCAGATGTGGTATAACTGTGGGCTTTCTTGTCTATCACTCCTGCATATTTTCTTGGTCGCATGACTAAATGGGGTGTAGAATCACATTGGAGGGAAAAATGAGTATGGGCTAAGGGCAAAGGGTATAGAAGGGTATATAGGAGACAGAGTGTAGGAGAGGATTGAGGTTGAGGATTGAGGATTGAGGTTGAGGATTGGGGATTGAGGTTGAGGTTTTGGATTGGGGGATACTGGGTGCTAGCAGGATGTTACCATAGTAACAGCCTGATTGACAAAATGTAGGCAGGCAGCAACAGTGCAGCAAGAAAAATGTGGACATCCCAACATGCCATAAATCTGTTTCTATGTAGCTGACGTATGAGTTCCATTAATACCCTAATTGGTACACCTACAGTTACTCAAGATACTCTTGTGCCAATTGGTCAAACCCAAAAGCGAGGCTTTTTAAAATTAAGAATGTGTTCTTAGTGTGATACTTTTTTTTAAGGTGGAGGTGTTTCCATCAATCCTGACCTGGTCTACCATTTTCCTGTCTGGCTGCCCTAATAGGATTACTTATGGCAAAGGGAGAGGAAGTGAAGGAGTGCAAAATGGAGGTGTGCTCAGCAGGGTATGCAGCTTATCCTGGCCTAATTGACTATATCCAAATTAAATATGCCATCACAAGCACTGTGACAAATGGATTTGACTTGTTCAGTATGCAAAAATAGAGACCATTAATGCAGACATTCACAGAATGCTTCTGTTGTATAAATAAATAAATAAATAAATAAATAAATAAATAAATAAATCCTACTTCTTAGACTGTACTGTTCTGAACCATGAGAAATATTATGATAATTCAACCCTTGCTATCTAAAACCTCCCATCCATCTTGGCTTGTTATCTGTGTGTGTGTGTGTGTGTGTGTGTGTGTGTGTGTGTGTGTGTGTGTGTGAGAGAGAGAGAGAGAGAGAGAGAGAGAGAGAGAGAGAGAGTGAGTGAGTGAATGAGTGAGTGAGTATATGTGTCTAAACAGGGAGAGTATATCCTCAAATCCAAATTCTGGCATTTCAGCAGCTGCAATAGTTCCCAGAAGGCAGCTTCAATTTGCTTGCTGAATTCTATAATTGGGCCATGTGTGGAATCTAAGATGAGATAGGTTAAAGGGAGAGAAGGTGAGTGTGTGTGTGTGTGTGTGTGTGTGTGTGTGTGTGTGAGAGAGAGAGAGAGAGAGAGAGAGAGAGAGAGAGAGAGAGAGAAACCAGAGCATGACAGAAATGTGTCGCTATGGTTGAGATTGGCTGGTCTTTATGGCTTCATCACTGAAATTTCCTAGGTTATCTAATTTAAATATTGTTACTTTAGTTTCTAGGTCAATTAAATGTAAGTGATGTGTTTTATACTTCATGACCAATTAAATTAATAGGTTATTGCAACAAAAAAAACCCAAAAAAAACCCTTATCTTATTTGATTAAGAGACAAAGGGTTCATTATATTTTATAAGCAATTTTCATTAGTTGGGGATTTTTCCTTAAGGCAAGATTAAGTAGTTATTTGCCAGGGAGTCCCAAGACCTGAAATTAAGGTGTTCCTAGCAGTCACACTGCAACATTACTTAAAACCAAAGCCAATTAACCCATCTTAGCGAGACCATTATTCTTTCTACCCATGTCGATTATAGAGCTTATGGATCTTGGAAAGAATGCACCTGTCAGTTTAGAGCCTGTTTATTGAAGCAGACGGGCGGGGGGTAGGAGGGTCTGTTTTACACCCATTCCCCCATAAACCTATTTTCAGGACTCTGTGTCTCCCAAATTTGGGATATTATATTTGAAATGATCAATGAAAGCATTATTTATGGCTAGGTAGACAACAATGTTGAGCGCCCCGTACAGTTTTCAAGCCCAAATGCTTTGTGAACTTCTCCAAAAAGTTTGTCTCTGCAGGAAATCCTTTTGTATGCTATTTATTTCATCCCAATTATTAAGAAGAAGTTTTAACCTTCTACAAGGTCAAAATCCCTTTCACTAGTCTGAACTTTCATTTCACAAAAACATGTTCTTTGGGGATTTGGTTCTTAAATGGTTAAAAAATCCTCTGTTGATTCAGCCCAATTGTTGTCCAGAAAATGCAACAGCAAGCCACTTAATTTATTGAATGGCTTATTAAGACATGAAAAAAGCAATGTATGACTCTTTGTAGCACATGAGCCTGGAAGTGTTCCATCCATAATGTATTTTATCAAAGTTACGTGTTTGAACATTGGAATAAAATATGACTGATTACCCCAAAATAGCTCAGGTCAATCTTATAAGCAGAAATAGCACTGCCTAAAATACACATTTAGAAACCAGGGCAAACACGTGGTCATCCAAAAGCTGTTAAGTGAGCAGTGCTGGTTAATGAAATGATCAGCAAGCTCCTGTGGGTTTTGTAGAGCTGCTAAGAGTCCAGTGGCCTTTTATGGTGGTGGCACAATAGCACACATCCAGGTAAATGCTCTCAAGTGTCTATTTTCATCTTCCTCTTTAACTTGAGCACAATAGTGCTATTTCTAAAAGGTGCTTCAGACTGAATCATAGACCTTTGCTTATTATGTTTAACAAGAGATAAGTGGAAGTGGTGCATGTCATATTTTGTTCACAGACCTTGCCTATGAACTCTTTTACTGAAAACAAACTTTATGTTTCCGTGAAGCTAAGTGTACCATTCAATTCAATTCAATTCAATTCAATTTTATTTGTATAGCGCTTTTTACAATAGACATTGTCTCAAAGCAGCTTTACAGGAATACAAACACAGTACATACACAGTAAAAGTGAGAAATTATCCCAACTGAGCAAGACACTGAGTGGCGACAATGGCAAGGAAAAACTCCCTAAGATGTTTTAAGAGGAAGAAACCTTGAGAGGAACCAGACTCAGAAGGGAACCCATCCTCATCTGGGCAACAACAGACATTCTTAAAGAGACAATTATTACCATGTATCCTGAGGAACCTGTTTTTTTTTTTCTCTGCTCACATGCTAAATAGTCTCAAGGAATTATTTACATTAATTCTAAATAATAACACAGTAATGTGCCACACTGTTCATAAAATGCTCTCACTGATGCATATTCCTGTGGAAACATATGATACCTTGAGCCTTATCCCATGTATTCTTCTGTAACATGAACACAAGATGATACATGTCATCATTTTGGGTGAACTTAGTGAAGGGCAGCTTTCTAGTTCACTAGACTTGTATTAATGTGATTGTGCCTAGGCTGGATGAATATTGTGCTTGGGACAGCTCCCTCTGTGATGTGCTACGTCCAGTGAGCTAGACCCTAGAGACAGATGCTCACCAACTGCATGAACTATTTCATTCTACTGTCCTCATTTGTGTCTGAATTTTCCACAACACTATTCTTATGATGAATAATGAATAATGAATCCATTACTGAGATACCAAAATATAAAGTGTAGTTTTATTGTTAGGGCTTATTATTATATTTTTATTATTTTGAAGACTTTTATGTTTGTTGTAAATGTGCAAATATGATGGTATGCTTGAGTGCTGCATATTTGAAACTGAGTTTTGCTAAGCAGTTCTTACATGCTTCGCCCCACAGGATTGCAGGGCATGCCAGGGGACTACCTGCCTCGCAGCAGTCCAATGGCCATGGGCATGTGCCAGCCTACCTAAGGCGGCCCACAGCTCCCCCACCAGCTGCGGCCTGGGCCTCCAATGTGTTCCTACATTCCTGGACATCCCCAGCACTCAGCGATGTTGATGCATGGAGGACCAGCCCACCCTGCCATGCCCATGTCAGCCTCAGGCCCCTCTATGTTTCCCCTAGGAGACCCCACCATGGGCGCAAAAGTCTTGGACAGCCATGCCCAGTAGTTACAAAAAGTTGCTACAAAAAAGGATCCCCAAAAACAGCTGTGATCAGGACAGGGACCTGCGATTGGTTTGATTATGGGGTTGACCCAGCAAATACTACTTGCTGGCTTGCTGCATACACTGAAGAGTTCCTTCTTAGATGCAGACAGGACATGAGAAAGATGCCAGCATCTGCACACCATGGGACACATGTGCCCTTTTGCAAAGAATCAAACTGAGACAAAGAGAAAGTTTGAAATTATTGGTATATCATCTCCTAAGGGAGAGGGAGGAGAAGTTTATGTATACTGTTGTAAAATTACATTTGGACACCTGCAAGAACTGGGAATTAAGTATTGTAAATTCAGTGGTAATGTTCTGCATATTATGTTGTTTCTAAATAATTTTTATTAAAAAAAAAGGATGTGAACTTTTTCTTTCCACACTATGTGTGTGCCATGTCCATAGACTTTTGATCTCCTCCTTAAATCACCTGCGTTTAAAAAGAAATAAGTATGTGAATAAATCGGTAAATAATTGGTTGCATTGATTATTTACCATTTTCTTCTGCTGAGAGAGGGTGGCTTTACTTAGACAGAGCTAGACTCTGAAAGTCCCCTTACTTTGCAGCGTAATCAAAAATCCTGACGAGGCACAGAATCAAACTCAATTATCTTGAAGGAATACTCCAATGTTTTCAAGACTAATCTTTATCTACCAAATCTGTAACATATGCACGATTGCCACAGTCAAAACTGTTGACACATTTTTCCTGTGCAAGAAAAGATTTAAACCTATTGACTTGAAATTCACTTGTAGTGGAAGTAGTGATCTTATGGATATGGATATGCATATCTCACGATAAACATTACAGAAAGACTTAGCAACAGACTAAAAAGCTATTCTGATAACTTATACTTTTGTAATATCCATATGCAATCAAGTCAACTGACTGAGACACTTCTGTACTTTGAGCTACATTGACTACAATGGTAAACACAAATTCTTCCAGCTCATTTTCAGGGACGGCAAATTACAATGTTTTAAGCTAAATTTACAAAAAATTTTGACTAAAGAATACATATTATGATATAAATGTATCAATGTCTGACTGCCCAAACTACTGCCTTTAGCCTTCAAATATAATTGGATTTAGAGATTAAGTTGAACAACAAAGGAAAATTCCTTTAAATATCTGAATTTACTGTGTGTGCACGCGTGCGTCCGTGTGTCCATGTGTGCGTGCGTGCATTCGTGTGTGTGTCAGTGAATCTCCATTAGTTATAGTATCATCCTTTTGATTGGAACAGCAGTTTAATTTTCCTGTCCCAGGTTTGGAGTATTGCATTTTGTAAATTGTAAATTAATAAAAAAGAAAATTCTGTACAAAGACGTTGGGAAAGTAGGTAACATTGTATACATGTGTGGTTATTGGGCCTATATCATTATTTAGTATACATTATTTATTCTGTTAATATTACGATTTCAGGAAAAGACAAAATTATTATTGTGAAAACGATGATGCCTATTTTGCATATAATGGACAGAGCTAACATTTATTAATTTTTACTATTGCAGGCTATAAGCTAGGGTTTAGATTTCTGCCGGTGCAGTCACTCTAACAATCACCAATAAGAGTGATATGCGAATATATTGCCTATTATTAGCATATACACCAGTCAGCCATAACAAAACCACTGACAGGTAAAGTAAATAACATTTATACATAACAATGCCACCTGTCAAGGGGTGGGATATGCACACAGGGCATCACAGCTTGCTGGGTATGGGGCTGCGCAGTGGCAGACCGGTGGCAGAGTGGCAGAGTGCCCATGCTGACCCCTGTCCATCTACATTGGACACGTGATCATCAGAACTGGACCATGGAGCAGTGGAAGAAGGTGACCTTGTCTGATGAATCGCATATTCTTTTACATCATGTGGATGGCCAGGTGTGTTTGCACTGTTTGTCTGGGGAAGAAATGACACCAGGATGCACTATGGGAAGAAGGCAAGTTGGCAGAGGAAATCTGATGCTCTGGGCAATGTGCTGCTGGGAAACCATGGGTGCTGGCATTCATGTGAATGTTACTTTGTATATACCACCTACCTAAATATTGTTGCAGACCAAGTACACTCCATCATGGCAATGGTATTCCCTTATTTACAGTGGGCTCTTTCAATAATATCGAAAAATGCACCCTGCCACATTGCTAAAATTGTTTAGGAATGGTTTGAGGAACATGACAAAGAGTTCAAGGTGTTATCTTGGCCTCCAACTTCCACAGATCTCACTGATCAAGCATCTGTGGGATGTTGCTGTACAAAGTCTGATCCATGGAGGTC
The DNA here is from genome assembly GCA_022414735.1 of Noturus placidus. Taxonomy (NCBI): domain Eukaryota; kingdom Metazoa; phylum Chordata; class Actinopteri; order Siluriformes; family Ictaluridae; genus Noturus; species Noturus placidus. The sequence continues at coordinate 35,669 of JAFFST010045645.1, read as the reverse complement.
CCACCTTGCAATTTACAGGACTTAATGGATTGTCTGCCTCGTTTTGGTGCCAGATACCAGAGGTCTTTTGGAGTCCAAGCCTTGACAGGACAGAGCTATTTTGGTGGCACAAGGGAGACCTACACAATATTAGGCAGGTGGTTCTTAATGTTATAGCTGATCGGTATATGTATTAACCATTTTAGCTAGGTGTTGTTATATTTTCTTCCTTTAATATCTAACTAGATATTTGCTTTTGTTTCTGCGATAGTCGACAGTTGACTAATTTTACATAATTTCTTGGCATACTTGGCATTTTATGGTTAAAGTAGACTTTTTTTGTCTATTTTGAAGTGATGTAATAATTCCTAGCAGCAGCTTAAATGGTGGTTCGTACCTCATCGTCCACTGGATAACAGACAACAAATGCGTAGCGTAAAGTCATAAGCTGGAATTCACTTGTGAAGAAGCGAGGGGGTCAGTGGATAACCCTAGGGTGGATTTATAAAGGAGGAATTATCCCCCATTTAGCATTAAAATTCATTTAGATAAATTTACCACAAGCACTTAAATGGGAAGATTAGTTCCCCCCTCACGCCTTACTGCACACGTTCAATGCTTCTGTAACAGCGGCTCAAACTCGGCATTAGCAGGGCGGCTCTTACCTCCCCGGATATATTAACCTACATTTCAGTCCCCCAAAATTAAGATTGTCAGAATAAAGGCGGTTTTAAAACCAAAAACAAAGTCAAATCAGCCTGTAATGTTACAGAAACAAAATGCCCTGCGTAAGCTACAACTGGTGAAGGGGTTCTTTTTAAACCAAACTCTCATACTAAATCAATACAAATATAAATAAATCAATTAATTTTGTCCATCCATCCATCCATCCATCTTCTATACCGCTTATCCTTCACGTTAGGGTCACGGGGAAACCTGGAGCCTATCCCAGGGAGCATCGGGCACAAGGCGCGGTACACCATGAACAGGGTGCCAATCCATCTCAGGGCATCAATTACTTTCGTCTCTCTGCTAACACCTAACAGGGGCTGTTGAATTTTTTACCGCTTTTGCCGAGTTTTATTGTTTTGCGATTTACTCGTTTGAAGCTCTTGGTGCAAAATCCAATGAGCGTTTTTAATTACAGCAACTCTGCTCGGCTCCGAATTCCTGAACTGTTCGCCATTGGCCGCTCCGGAAACGAGAGAGATAAATTCCATGTTTGACTGCCCTCTTTAGGGGAGCTGGAAAACTGTCCTTTAGGGAGACCCGCTTAGCCCAATAAATGCATCGAAAGGCTTGCTAACCTAAATTATTAATGCCTCTTTCACACACACACACACACACACACACACACACACACACACACACACGCGCGCGCACAGAGTCGGGCTGTGAATTTTGATAATTTAAAATTCCTTAATATAAAACAATGCAGTATATTATATTTATCCCAATTATTGATATTCGAGTGTACCCATAATAGTGTAGGCCTGTATTTATGGACCTACTTTATGGTAGAGTAACAGCAGAAAAAGTACGAGTTTGTAATACAGTTAGACTAAGCTACCTGTGGTCTCACCTTTTTACAGCCCTTGCGTCAATGAAGTTATGGCTCTGCGTACACTATCAGCGCTGCCTCAGATAGACACAGGCGATTTACAGAAATTAAGCTTAGTTGTGTTTGCGGACACTCTGAATCCGTCAGTAAATGAGTTCTAGTAAACGAAGTCCTCACCCTCCAATATTATTTGGCTATTACTGTTACCAATAGTACTTGATAATAGGAACAATATCCCATAATGTAGTACTACTTACAATACATTATTATTATTATTATTATTATTATTATTATTATTATTATTATTATTATTATTATTATTATTAACTAACTAACTTTGATTAAACAAACACTACATCGTTGATTTTATTTATCTGAGATCTGATATATCTGAGATCTAGCATATAATAATTGCAGAACCATGGTTATGAAACCTTAATTGTGGGAAAACTGTGGGAATTGTGGGAATTGCAAGTGTTTGTAAGGGCATATGTTTTGGGCTAGTATCTATTGGCTAGCATTGCATTCCATGGCAGAGATACTAATTCAGCAGTGAAACCTAAGTTCAGCTATGTTAACTTCTCATACATTCAATTTAGGTTGGGCAGAGCAATGATGGGGGGAAAAGACCATGTTTGTACAATGTTGACATTGTTTTTTTTTCTGGCACACGGGTTTAACACAGACCCGTTAGAACAAACTCAATTAAATGACTCCTAAAACCGACATTTATCCCAACATTGAGCAAACATTCCTTGCTTTTTTTTCTGCATTTAGTAGTTGTCTACATAGCGAAATGAGTTTAATTAATTTATTAGCACTTAAGTTGCAAAACATTTTAAGTGATTAAATCAAGCATGTCAAAACGTCTCCCATACAAGCTTAATATTTGTAGGATTTGTATAATAGTTTACCAAATGTACGTATATAAATATTAATCTTATTCCATTCATCTGTAGTGGTGCATCCAAAATTGACCACGTCCAAAACCACAAAAACTACTTAATTCTAATTATTGCTATAATACTAAATATTGCCACCTCTGACACAGGATGACTTCCGGTAGGTTATTATGAAACGGGCCATTATGATCTTTCAGAGGACACTTTAAGAAGATCTTTTTCTTTTCAAATTTAGCTGACACCGGGTGTCTTTATAGTTACATGAGCTAATGGAAAGGGTCTACTAACCTACATTAAAAAAAAAAATATATATATATATATATACTAGTGGGAAAATACCTTTAGGACTTTTATACATTTAGGACCTGTAGGCCTATGCCATAGGCTATAAAGCCCATATTACTGTGAAACACTGTTCCTTGTAGGCTATCATAACATTAATACTAACATAATACCTTATGTCCTATATTACTTCAAAACATTACCCTTAATACGAGTATTGTTCAAGATAGTTTGCGATTTGGAGGTAAATTGGGGGACCTGTCCTCCACAGTTTGTGGTGTTCCCTACGCCCGGCACACCCGAACCAGCCAATCAGCTCATCTTTCAGGAACTGGATCAGGTGTGTCGAGCTTTGGTGAACATGCACCTTGCTCACTGAGCCCACAGAGGAGAGGAGCGAGCAATTTTCTGTGCTGCCATTTATCACTGTCACCACTTAATGATTCTCCTCGTAGCTCCTTATTGATGTTTGTAATTGCATTATCTCATACGGCTGATAATCAATGATACCATGGCGATACATCCGGGGGTCGGGAGTCGCCCCATTACTGTTTGTCCGTTTAATACAATTTTATTCGTTCACTATCGCTCAGTAAACTTATTTCCTTATTAGTAGATAGTACATATCAAACAATTATTACTGATAGACAAACAACAGAATCGATCTCAAAAGAATATGTACATTTTGCGTTTTTTTTCACATAAACGTTTTTTTTTTTATTAACAAATAATGATGTAGTAGCCTATAGGAGTCTGATTTCGACTTCTACAAGACCTACAAATTACAGTGAAGAGAAACTGTAACTTTTCTTGGATGTGTATTTTCATAAGCATTTGATCACAAAAAAAGAAAACCTTTAAAATGTAATGCTAGCATCACACTCTTGACCAGTTATTAAATAATTGTGCTTTGGGGAAAATGGGCCTTGACCAGTTATCATTTTCACACACAGAGAGAGAGAGAGAGAGAGAGAGAGAGAGAGAGAGAGAGAGAGAGAGAGAATGTGTGTCTAAACAGTGGGAGAGAATTGGTCGGTGAAAGAGCACACACGTAGTACTATCACATATGGAAATTACCCACTTAGGTGAAATAACTCTGTTTATGTGCAGCCATATTGTAATAAGTAACCCTTGTGAGTTTAAATATTTGACCTTTTTGCTCTCTGATCAAGTAGCCTATCCTGCTTTTCTCTTTGAGGTCGCAGAGAGCATTTGTAAATGCTATTCTAAATTAGAAAACAAATCACTAAACTTCTCGCACTGGGCTTTATCTGAAGTTGAACTGTTGGTAGTTTGCACATACAGGTGATAAATTAAAGAAAAAAAAATCTGTAGCTGTAACCTGTTATGATGTTGGGACTGAAGTCACTGCAGATCAATACAAAGTTATTACAACGTGTTAGACTGTATGTCATGAAAACACCAACTGAGTGAATATCTATTGAAAGAATGGCGTTCATCCCTCCAGTACTGTTCCAGAGATCTGCACAAATATATGCCATTGAAGCTGTTTTGGTGGGTTATAGTGGCCAAACTCCATTATGGGTAGAAATTCACGTGGTCCAGGCAGGGTCAGATTTTCTACGGAGTTTTTCTTGTTTTCAAAAAATAATTAGCAATTTGCATGTAATCATATA
>JAFFST010045645.1:2500-31288 GCA_022414735.1 Noturus placidus | reverse complement strand
TATATATATATATATATTTATTTTTTTTTAATTGGCGCATTTATATAGCGCTTTTCACTGGGTCTCATGCACCCATTCACACACCAGTGGTAGAGGAGCTGCCATGCAAGGTTCTAGCTTGCCATCGGGAGCAACTTGGGGTTCAGTGGGGTTCACACTTCGGCATGTGGAGTCATCTGGGCCGGGAATCGAACCGCCAACTAGTGGATAACCCACTCTACCACCTGCGCCACAGCCGCCCATAATAATCACATATAATAATCATACATTTACAAACCTAACTAAAATATTTCAGAAATAATAACAGTTGTATTTATTTAATAGATGGCCAAATTATAGGCTATCGATGTAGCATATTCAAAAATATATTAAACGCTAACAATCCATCTCATGAATATAGATATAATAAAGCACATTCTGGAAGATGCCTGTTGACTTGAATCCTTATTCAGTAGCCAGACAAAGTGTTTTTTTTTTTTTTTTTTTTTTGTATTCCGTGGTTCTCGGTTATAACTCGAGCCCTTGAGCGTAAATAAAAGACGAGCGGTCACGTGGTTGTGGGTCACAGGTTTATCACTGCGCTGCTATGCGCGCGGAATTCGGGCTGTCTGTCTTGTCTCAGCTTGCAACTCACATATTTACCTTAAAGAGTCACGACCTTTTCACCTACCGTTCTAACTACACAGCGAAATGTAATGTAGACAAGCGAGTTTAGGTTGCAATAGCTCCAATACCCTTTCATTCCAATTCTTGCTAATTTATAGTGAATAACATTAAATAAGCTCTGATGTCGACCTAGAACTCAGAGACTTAAAACAATAATCAGATGGAGAGGCTTAAACATCCCCTGTTGTGGTTTCTTCTTCCCACTTTGGATAATTTGGGTCTATAAATTTCTCTTTTAAATTATGGAATATTATCATTTAATATAAAATGTTATATATTATTCATTTTTATCCTTTTTTTTATACAAACAAATCTGTTAATGAGTCTAAAGATGATTTTGCATACTTCTTGATTTCAGGATTTGTGTGTGTGTGTGTGTGTGTGTGTGTGTGTGTGTGTGTGTGCGTGCGTGCGAGCGAGTGAGTGAAAAGCATCCACGGGCAGGATGAGTAACAAAACAAATTGGCTGCGTTTGAAGTCTTGTTATGCGTTGAGCTTTTCTTTGCTCCCAGATAATAGTCGTGAGGGGTTATTCCGAAAACCTTACGAAAGAATGGGAGGTATCATCATGGCTGGTATCATCATGGATAGCAGGTGCTCATTAAAGGCTACGTGTGAATCGGATCTCAGCACGGTGACACCCGAAGCTGCTTTGCCCGCCGCAAGACAGCGAGGTGACCTTCAGAGAGAGAGAGAGAGAGAGAGAGAGAGAGAGAGAGAGAGAGAGGTACAAGTGCCCCAGTTTTTTCTTAGGGGACTGAATATATCTGTAGTATAATATATTCATTTTCCACTGAATACATTGGCTTATCTGCAAATTCTCTCATCGATGCAAGATACTCACGGCCATTCTGGCTGCTTCAAACGGAGCAAAATTGGCTATTTCTAATGAGATCATTAACTAATTGAGTTAGTAATAGTCAATATACAGTACGTTCATAACCCATTTCGAACCTGGCAAAAATGTTAGTCATCTGCCTGTGCATAGTTTGAATAGGCTGTATATTGGCAGCGTATAGTAATATCTCCAGTAACAGTGAATAGCGTGCAGGTCTTCACTTTCTCGCTGCATGACAATATCAACGTTCCTGACGGTACTTTGATTCAGATCATAGAGAAGGGTGGCAACTTTATAGGCTACAGCACATTGACGCATGCCGCGCGCTAGCTTGTGTGTGTGCGTGTATGTGCGTGTATGTGTGTATGTGTGTATGTGTGTGTGTGTGTGTGTGTGTCGGGGCGACGCGCTCTCGCCTTGTCAGGTTCCCGAGTCGCGTTTTCGGTTTCACACCCCAAGTGGAAGCTTGTTAATCAAGTGAATTTATTTCTGTGTCTTTGTTGTTGTTTACCGATGCTTATTAGCGTTACCAACGTAAACGCTCCAAAATAGTCGCAGAAATCATACTTTTTATAGCTTATAATTTAAATGTAGAAAGTTTGTTTCGAACTTTCAATCAACAGACGCAATTAACACATGTGAAGTCTTTTCATGAAGTCTGTGAACTGTTGGTTCTGTTTTTATAAAGATGTCTGCTTCAGGTACATCTTCTTATTGCAGGTACACCTTCTTATTGCAATGTGCGATATTAGGCCATTATTATGACTTAGCCTTCTGAAATAAAAGATCCACATATGGACTTATGTAAAGACTAACATGTCTTTTTCATTCAGACCCCCAGATAGTCATATAATTAATTACAAATAATTAGCCACCAAGTCTTGATCTCCTGACAGTTTAGAAGACGCATTGGAATCTACCAGAAGCACTGGCAACTATGTTCAGATTTTATATTCTGATCAGATGTGAAAGAGAGCTCAGCTGAAATATTTTCCCATTAAACCAATTTAGTGCAGAGCTCACGAAGCACTTATCATTTGAAAGCTACAAACTGAGAAAATGGTTGTGTTTTCTATCCAGCTCGTGCACATTGGGAGTTTCAAGATATTGTCCAGTGCAGGACAAAGCTTGTGCCCAAAATGTTCCCCATGGTTCTAAATATTGATTTTTACCTTTGAATATTAAACCAGTTCATACTCAATCCTATTATTTGCCCTTTCCTCAATTCAAGTTAATTCTGATGACATGATAAAAATGAAATAAAATTAAATCAAATATTTCACATTAAAAAACAGCATCCACACAAACATCTTCTATACCACTGATCCTTTTTCAAGGTCACAGGGAAACCTGGAGCTTATCCCAGGGAGCATTGGGCACAAGGCAGGGTACACCCTGGACACATACACATTACGAACACTTTGGCATTGCCAATCAGCCTTCATGCATGTCTTTGGACTGGGGGAGGAAACCGGACTACCCAGAGGAGACTGTGGACACCCATAGCACGGGGAGAACATGCAAATTCCACACACAGGGCCATGGTGGGAATCAAACCCCCGACCCTGGAGGTGTGAGGCAAACGTGCTAACCACTAATCCACCATGCGCCCAACGTACAAACATAAAAACCACAAATGAAACTCCCACATTGTTTGATCTAAATTCTCTTACTCTTTAACATATCATAAACTCACAATTTATTTGCACCGCTGTGCTGAACAAACAATTTTGGATTTATTTTACAAGAAAGGCCCTACTGCTGTTTTGCATGAACCTCAAGAGAGGCCTTGAATTAATTAAAGACTTTAATACCCACATGAACTAATTTTTATAACATTTAGTCAGTCTTGACTTATCTGCCTGCAGGTGAAGACCACAGTAGTAAAATTTTTCTCTAAAGAAATCATGGACTGCAATAAAATAAAATAAATGTAAAAAAAAATTAAATAAAATAAATAATATATATTCTTGATTCTTGATGTTGATGTTGAAAGAGCTTGAAATAGGATATTGAGGCCGTAATATTTGAGGCCATTCAAAGTTGTCCCATCTCTCTTCTTGCACCCTCTTACTATTACTATTCACTATGGTATGAAGGAATCAAATCTATCAAATAAGCCAGCCAAATGCCCCTTTCCAACTTTACATGAAATGTCATTAGCTAGCAAGGGTCCAGGTTCGGAGGGGCGTTGTTGTTCCATATTATGGATTAAGTTCAAGAATGTTAATTTTAGCTACTATAACATGCTTTAACACTACTCACAATTTATTAGGATTTTCGTAAGAGGGGGCACTGCTGAAAGAGTGTCAATGACCGAATATCAATGACTATGTTTACAAGGACAGCAGTAATCTAATTATTGACCTTACTCTGAGTAAGATAATGTGTTTACATGAGTCGCTTTTAGAATTCTTCTTTCATCTACCCATTTTACATGTTATAGAACATAATTAGATTAACGGCTTAAGTCATTAAGTCACCACGCCACACCATCTGATGTCCCTCCAGAATTTCACATATCTAGAGATAAGGACACATATCACAGATAAAGTGTTTACATGAGTCGCTTTTAGAATTCTCCTTTCATCTACCCATTTTACATGTTATAGAACATAATTACATTAACGGTTTAAGTCATTAAGTCACCGCGCCACGCCATCTGATGTCCCTCCAGAATTTCACATATCAACATACAGTTCGTCTTCGTTATGGTATCGTATACAGTTTGGGGGTATTTTTATTAAATTTTTTTTACAAAAATAAATGATTTTCATACTTCTAATAATGATCTCTTCTGTATGTTTACTAGCTTATTTTGGTTTTTATTAATTTTTATTACTGAAGTTGATAAGTTTGATGTGACTATGCACCAAAGCATACCATGTCTGTCTGTGTTGGTCAGTTGAATTGACATACTGCTCAAGGCTGTGCTGCTCCTGGAATGGCAGGCCTTGACTTTTTTCTTTCATACAGTAGCAGTTCAGTTTATAGATGAATTGTAGCTAGGTGCTAAACTGCGTCTGAGACACCATCAATATTTATGTCTACCAATCAACTACAATGTGCTGATGTTATATGGTATTATGGACATGGCAACCTTAAGACACACCAGGCCTGTTCAGATGGCCAGATTTAAGGCATGTTAAAAAACACTGGAGATGCATGTGCAAGCTAGTGTTTGTATTTCTGTAAAACAATACTTTTTTTTGCTTATTTGTACAGGTTTTTCCCATGTGTTTTCTCATCATACATTGATCAATTACCTTATATTTATCTTGTGAAAACGGTCTCAATTATAATTATGAAGAATTTTCTTACTACATGTTCAAATGTTCAGTAGTTCTGATAGTAATTGGCAAACAATTATAACACAAGTCCTGTCAACTAAATTTACTACTAATGATTTCTGAATAGTAAATATTTTTGAGTAAATCATCCTTGTAATTTTCCCTGCTTATTTCATGTAAGACAACAGGATCATAGGAATGATCATGGCCATGTTACCATAATATCAAGGTTTGCAATATGTAGGGCCACACTAAGAACACAATATGAGATCTGGAGCACGGGAGAGGAAAGGAATGGAAAAAGGTATTGTATCTCAGTGCAGTGGATTAAAGAAAAGCAAACCTTCAGCCAGGAAAACAAAGCTACTGGTACTGGTCCTTTGATAGTGTAAAGATGACCAGCAAAGCCCTAATTCAGCCATGTCTTTAATAGCCAGAGAGAGTTTGCTCAGATATGGCACTCAGATTAAAGTGTGCTTTCCATCCATTTTTTTTTTACATGGGCAAGATGCTTTGTCAAGGAAGCGAGGTGATTCCAACTGTTTTGTGCGCTAGCCACATGTAAACAGAAAGCAAATAGACACTTAATATTGACAGACAGCACAATTTGACATCAATTTGTCCCTGGGGGAAAAGACATGGCGTATTCTTGCATTGGCTGATATCTTAAGACCCTCCTCTCCCTGCATGCAACCACACATACATAAACAGACACACACACACATGCACAAAGCCCACTTTCATGATTCATTCAAAACTCCTTTCCACTGTGATAAATCAGACAGTCAGACAGGTGTGTGGTTTGTTGTTACTTATGGATCTGCCAAGAAAAAACTTAAGAGATCAATCTAAAGAATACTGAATGCACATACACTGCATCAGGCCATTTTTGGATGTTCGAACATATTAACGCAGCAGTTGTTCTATACATGGAATTCTGAGTTCATAGACAACTTTATCAAGAAGGTTTTTGAACTCTTAGATCAGCATGCCAGCAGGGAGACACAGGGAGTTACCTGTTCCTGGACCCCAACTCACTGAACTGTTGTTCCTAAAAAGGAAGGCCATGAGGTTATAGGATGTGAAGGAGTGTGTCTGAAAGGGGCCCACGAATCCCTCCTTCCCCAAGGCAGAAAAATCCTGCAAATCTCTCTTTTTTTTACTGAGGAGATGGGGGTGACTCAGAGGACACAATGCCTTGTAAAACACATGCACTTAATATTAGAGCCATAAAACTTGTAAAATTAAAAACAATTTTGGAAAATAGAAAGGGAAATATTTATGCATCTGACTCATAATAGAGTTCATTTTATTTCTGCACCAGAGGGCTGAACAGGTAACTGTCAGCAAGCCAGGTACCCTGTGGCAGTCTGTCTTGTGTGGCAAGGTTATTTTAGCACGACTGTATAATTTAGCACCCTAAAGAAAATCACAGAGGGACACTAAACCAAAACACAATTAAGACTTTGTTAAGGATCACAGAGAAAGCCATACCCAGCACCTGTATATACGCTTCAGCTCTTAGAACAACACAACACCTATTCTTAGTAACTGAAAAGCTGCAAAAAATAATTATGCTACTAAAAATATACAGACTCCTGGTTTTAGCCCCTAGACAATCATCATAAATTTAATATTTAGCTCTGTTTACACAGTGCTGGCCCAGCCACATGCCAGAATATCTTCTACAGCCACATGTATAAACATGTAAATATATAAACATGTTCATGATTCAGCTACGTCAGTCAAACATTGAATGAGCTTTTATCACAATATTGTCATTAACATGAGTTGAAACGTAGTTGTTTGGGACCAGAATATTTTTGAATGATGAATAATTGGTGTTGATAATTGCAAAAATAAAATATGACAAAAATGTTTAAGTCTGAATGTTTTTATGTTTACATGGTTAACATGATTAGACAGTTGACAGATATGTCAGTAAATACACTTAATTCATGTGCAAACATACATCCAAGTTTTAGCAAGTCTTTTTTTTTCTTTGCATTAGTCATAATTTTTAACATCCATTTTTATTTGTAGATGCTATTACCTGTTTATTGGGTAAATGTGGCACACCCTTCTGCCACATGTTTTGGCCCTGTAATTTGCTTTAATCTAAAGCAGTTATAGCCTATGTGAAAGAACTCCATAAACTCAGAATATTTGTCATGCATTTGATGCTAAGCTAGAAAGGTGCTTTTAAACCCACATAAGTTTTGGTATACATGTGTGCCTGTTCCAAATCGAAGGGACAAAAAATCCATTATTACAAATAATAAAATTTCAGACCTTCACACACATGCGAACATGTATGCACACACCAAGACACATGCACAGACATGCATTTACCCAAAATACACAGCCAAAATTCACTTAAGATTTATGACTTGAGCATTCCTTTAGGGTCAAGCTATTTATCAAATCCTCCACATTCTGGTTTCAATTACCCAGTCTATTGTGGAAAGCAGCTATTTTAGCAGGTTCATTTGGCTCGGTAGGGGATGAGAAGGCTTTTGGTCTCTGACAGCAGCTTGTTGTTAGGTTGGTAGTGGAGTTGGGTGAGTGTAATGGACAGTGGCCTCTCTCTATATGAAAAGGAACATTTTATCAGAGCAGGGTCTAGAGAGGCAATAAATCCCAGTTTTATTGCTGAAGAATTCCACTCTCTCCACAGGCCTGACAGCTCCCTGCGTTCTCTGAGCCTTTTGGACAATTTCGACACCGTGTCCATCTGGTGCTGATTAAGATCCTGACCGGTGAGAGAGAGAGAGAGAGAGAGAGAGAGAAAGAGAGAAGCTCATGGTGCCGGTCAGAAGCAGAAAAAGACAGCAGGGTGAGAGGAAAGGAAAGCAGGCTTATGAAAGACAGAAAAGACATTAATAAGAAACAATAGCAGAAAATTAGAAGGCAAAGAAAAGAAATGCTCATTAAGCTGATGTAGAATTTTGAGACCGATGACCTAACCACAGCCAAAAGACATTAGTTGGAGTGAGTAGCCATCTTGTTGTGTGTATCGTGTTTATTATCCTCTCTGCTGGCACCTGCTCCCACACCGGGCTTGCCAACATTATCACTACTCCCGCCTTTCCCTTTCAGCTTCTATTCCTCTCCCTCTAAACTTATTGTCACTACTGATTTTCTGTACAGGGGTCAATGAAAGATACGAGTTGTTCATTTGGATATCTAGTGCAGCTTTATGATATCATGAAACAAGTGTAAGTGCAACGGCTGATCTGGAGCACCTGGCCAACTCTCTCTGGGCAAGCCTTCCCCCTCCTTTCACACTGACAACACAGATAAAACAACCGTACCTAACCTGTCTCAACACACTGCTCAAATTTATTAAAATGGAAAGCCTTAATGGTGAGGCCAAAAAAGTCATTTTAGGATGTATTATCTTATATATTGGAACATGACAGTGGAAGCACTTTCATAAAGGTTTTCCACAGGTTAATGCCTGTAGCTGTGAATGTACAGTGTGTGTGTGTGTGTGTGTGTGTGTGTGTGTGTGTGTGTGTGTGTGTGTGTGTGTGTGTGTGTGTAAAGAGAGTGAGAGAGGGAAAGAGAGGGAGAGGGGGCAGTGAGAGGGCAGTAAACACACAAGGGGCTGGAGGATAATGTGAATATGGGGAGCATGTATACTGTATCTGTATCTGTTTTTGTGACAGACAATATGAAGATAAGTAGCATCATCAGAAGATTGTCTACTGCCTCATAGAGTATTGTATCCCTCCTAAATGATTTCATTAATACAACGCACATGCACAATATCCTCACTGAAGAAAGAAAAGTAAATGAAGGATTAAAAAAAAAATTGTTAAAGTTTTTATCAGATTCAGAAACAGGAGCAGTGCTTAATGACACCGAGGCTGATTTGTATATCTCTCACTACAGATTTTATTATTATTATTATTATTATTATTATTATTATTATTATTATTAGTAGTAGTAGTAGTAGTAGTAGTATTAATTTATTTATTTTTTCTTTTTTTTTACAGGCATTTAAATTTGACAACTATCTTCATCAACATATAGAATTCTTTACTTAAAGCAGTTAAATAATAGTTCTCCCTTTTAAATTTTATTATATTTTATTTAACAGTTTCTTAAAATACAACTTACAATAACTTTAAAGGTTAATGTCCCACAGGTGAAATCAATTACTTTTTATCTCTGAAATCTAGAAGTGCATGGCACATAAAGTGGACTGCGCAATAATAATTTCACCGCCTAAAACTCAAAAACCCTAAAGTGCACGAGTGTTTATTTATTTATTTATTTATTTATTTATTATTATTATTATTATTATTATTATTATTATTATTATTATTATTGCCGTACTCGGCTCATGAGTATGCACATAACTCCATGGAATAACAATATAATTAAAGCGCAGGCCGGAAAAATAAATCATCTTTGCCATTAATGTCTGTTAACCTATTCAAATGAGCCTCTCCTTCCTAATGTCCACCCATCTGTGTAGTTTTGTTTTATATTCAAATCACCATAATCAACTTTGCTGCATGCTGGAAACGATAATTAATGGCTTCTACTTTTTCATCCATGATAAATGAATATACAGCTAATGGTAGTATTTGAATAAAATGGAATGCAGAAATTGATTGATATGATTAAAGGGAGGAGATGTTTTTCTTTGTAGTGCTCTGTGTACGATTTCCTCCGCTGGCTGCTGTGAAATAAGACCATACAACACATAAATGTTAAACCGAAAGATTAAAAATGGAGTTTGATCATACAACTCACAGAGATGCTATAAAGCAACTATAATTATTCGTTCTTAGTTAACTGCACGAAAATCTGTACACTGCTAGAACTATAATATAGACTCTGGAAATTGCACTTAAGTTCAGTGTAGTCTAATTTTCCTGTTCTAGTCTGCTGTAGAGGCCACTGTTTATGCCATAAGCCATTTCATATAACCAGTTTTGCAATGACCTTTAAATCTGATAGTACTTCTTAATCACAGTATCTTTCTACGCTCAGTTTACATAGCAAATTTATTTAACAAACTTACAAATCAATAGAAAACCTTTAGGTATGCTGTGTTCAAATGGATAAGATATCAAATACACGCTTCTTTTGCTTCTGCGTAAAGACGAGCAGAGTAATTCAGTTGCCCATGCCAAATCAAGAAATGCTTGGATCAGACGGATTCCTCAGACTGGAAACGGTGTTAGTCCTTTACACCCCGACATTGTCATTCGGAATTTTTTTAAGGATTCATACCGCCCCTGAAGCTTAACAGCTACAGTTATTATACATTATGTAATTTTGTAACAAGTCATCTTTTTTGGACAGACGGTACTCATGCAAAAAGATCATGTAACATGATATTTAACGAGCGTAGACCCTCCCATTCGCCCGAAACATTCGGAACTTAGCAAAATAGCTAAAGCGTCCGAAATGAGTGTATAATTAATTTGTAATGATAGTTTTTGTAAAGACAGACATACAGACAGACACACAAGCACGACCCCGCGCACACACACACACACACACACACACACACACACACACACACACACACACACACACACACACACAGCGTAATTTACGAATCAGACAAAGCTCGGCACGGGGAGCACTCTCAGGAATAAATGCCTTTATTTTGTAAACCTCCCTCTCTCTCTCTCTCTCTCTCTCTCTCTCTCTCTCTCTCCCCTCATCTCACCTGGTCGCAACTTAACTCTTCTCAACTCATCTCGATGTTTTTTCGTCGTCATCAATGAGATGAGAGTGGCGCTGCATGCGGCATTGACAGGCGCATTATGGGACTGAAGCGCTGTTCATTACCAGGCGGAGGAGGCCGATCAGCGGGAAAAGCGCGCCAGAATATCCGCTGTCACTCTCCTGACAGGCAATTTCAACAATAACAATTACTCCCATTAGCCGTGTCATAAACAATTCACCCGAAGCAGAGCAATAACAAAGCTTTATATCCCCAGCCCAATATAAATAAATGCCAGTTGGTAACAAGAAATATGCAAAAATACAAGTCCAATCCGATCTATGTGACTACTTAAAAAAAAAAAAAAAAAAAAAAAAAAAAAAAAAAAGAACCAAAATATAGACAGAAGATTACAGCTTTTAAACAGACTTCACGACATAGCCTACCTGAACAGACAGCGAACCAGAAACAAAAACAAAACTCAAAAAGTTACATTTAAAAAGAAAGCAACGTGGAATATAAAATAACACATGTATGTGTGTTTTCTGAAGATTTTTTTTTCTGAAGAATATTTTCTGTGATTGTTATATGAATATGAATATTCATAATGTAATAGTATGAAATTATTACGATATTTACTTTGGATAGCCTAGCGTCAAACATTTCCGATAGCCATTGCAGTATAAATAATGTAGCTAATTAAAACAAAAGACAAAAAATAAAAAATAAAAAAAATCAGAAAAAGACCCGACTTCACAAAGAAACTTGATAAAAATACAGCACTAAAACAAAGAAATATATTTAAATGCATTTTCATAAAATACAGTTAATACAAATACCAAATTAGATCAACTAAATTAATTAGAGTTTAAATAGACTTTTTCATATTTAAAATCACGCTCAAATGGGCGTAAACCTAGGATAAATTATTAAAAGCTTGTGCTGTTTCCAAAAGAAGAAAAAAAATTACTGAATAATAATTGAAAATATCATTATTTTGTACATATAATTTGCTGATGTTTAACATGTAAAAATCGGTTTACTCAAACTAATGGGCGACTTGTGTGAAGCGTCAGTGTGTTTCAGGGCAGTAATCCAAACAGTGATATATCTGCCCTGCAGCCGCACCACAATCTGAAACTCCCTAATTAGGAGAGCTGCGGAGCAATTAACACTTGTCACAGTCGACATCATCAGGTGTCACTCTAATGTCCTCACTAAAAGAGGATTTTACTTCCACTCTTTCGAAGTTGCTTTGAACTCCGCAGACTGGGACTGACTCCCGGCTTTCAGATAACAATCGAGGCGACATCACCGTCTGTCTCTCTGTCTCTCTGTCTCTCTCTCTCTCTCTCTCACACACACACACACACACAGAGGGAGAAAAGATCAGAGATAAAGGCCGGTTTGACTGACAAACAGTATGGGAGAACATTCTCGATGATAATAATAATAATAATAATAATAATAATAATAATAATAATAATAATAATAATAATGTTCACAGAATATTTTTTATTTTGTCGCATCTTGTTCATTAAGGAGCGGACAGACAATTACGCCAAGTAGAGAAATATTGACAGTTCAAAATTCCACAGACGAAATCATAATAATGGGAAAAACAACAGCAACAACCACCGCCACCACACCGCTCACTCTTTAAAAAAAAGGAAAAGAAATAAAAACACAGATCAATATAAATTGACTATCCTTTATAGTTTCACTGAGCTGAATTAGATATGAAAAGTTGCGACTGAATGACTATTTTTAGTGTCAGACCCTAACAATTTGTTTTTTTCGTCATTATGTATAACCAATAACAAAATGTATTTTTAAAATCCGTATTCTGTGTGTTAATTTTGCAACAACAACAACAACAATAAAATACCGATTAATGTTATTAATTCAATGTAATTCACTAGAAAACAAAAATAGACATTGCCTTAAATAATTTAAATTTTATTATGACTTTGTTAAATATATCACATAAACTAGCTTATTATTAAATTTTCTTTGCTTTACTTTTAGCTTACTCGGGTTTATTGGTGTTTAAATAATGTTGCGTTCTACACCATAACGATTAAAAGCAGGCATTACTCTTATCAGAGTACAGTAAATGCTATATTAAGTAGTCTTATGTCATCAATGCTCGGTAAATACTGAGGGAACTATGAGGTTAATGCATAAAACAATATTTTATTTTTTTAAATCATCATAACAATAATTGATTAAAAAGCACCATTGACGTTTCTGTTATTTCAAGTCAACCAACTTCCCATTTGGAAATCATAAAAAAGAACACATTAGTAGACTTAACTCCAGATAGAAGTGCCTAGTTAAGTACAATTCCCAGTGGGTAGAATAGAACAATAGCCGCTCAGTGCGTTTTGCCGGTGGTGCACGATGAGAAAACTCATTTTTGTTAGCGTCATGAGAGAGAGAGAGAGAGAGAGAGAGAGAGAGAGAGAGAGAGAGAGAGAGAGAGGGAGGAGGGGGTGGTGTTCGCAGCATTGGGCGGGGCTTCTTTCTGTCAGTCTGCCTCTGCGACCCGCATTCCTTGTTTTTGGCTTGTGCATCATATTTGCATCTCATTAGTCCCCGGCTGAGAAGGCCTTCAGTTCATTAACGACATCCTCCGTCGAGCTCCCATAATTCCACGCTTCTCTCGCGCTACCTGCCGCGCACAATCGGCGAGGTGGAAACAGCGAAGAAGAAAAAAGAAGAAGGAGAAAAAAGATGTGCGGGCGTGAGAAGGGCAACATTTTAAGCAATGCTAAAGCAAAAGAGTCAGGAGGGAGCAAGAGAACGGAGAGGTGGAATGAAGAAGTCCTCTTCTCTGTGTTTTTTGTGTCCCCCCCCGACGCTCCACCATTTTGTTGTTAATCAGCCTCCTGTCATGACAGATACCCCAGCAGGTCACGGGTCAAAGTTGAACTGGAGGTCAGAAGTAACATTGCATGGGAGTCGAGCTCCAAATCTGGACGCTTATTTGACAATGGGCAGTGTCTGTGTGCTAAGGGATAGGTTCTTTTTAAACTTTTGGTTTAGTATGAAACACAAGGAGCAAGCAAATAGCACAGAGGTGTTAAAAATCTCTATGCTCAAACTCCAACCCACAGAGATGGAAAAGGGAAAAGGCGAACCCAATGCTTCACATCAAACAATAAACAGTGCATTAATAACCAAAGAAATAATTATGCTGGGGGGATACTTAAAGTGTGATGACCCCTGACCAAAACCTGGTTCAGTGGAGAAATGAGTAAAAATTTTAATAGTTCATAAAACACTGTGATTCTTTTCAGCAAAGTTTTTTGTGACTCCATTATTTCTAGAGATGCCTTTTTTGTTATAAGTGAAAAGCCATTCACAGAACCCTCTGCTGGAACTCCATCAGGACCAGGGAGTAGAGTAGAAAATGGGGAGCGCCATGAATGCAGCCGCATGATTGGTGAGAGCCTCTCTCTTTTTTTACACACCCACAGATACACAAACTGTAAAAAAAAAAAAAAAAAAAAAATCTCACTCCAAGCCATTCACATGCAAAGCACATAGTCATAAGCCCCATGTGAATGGAAAGGGGGTTCGGATAAAAGGTCCAGCATTGTCTCTTGATTAAAACCCTCTCAGCCATATTCTTGTTTGCTCCACCCATGACATGCGCCATTTGCTCCAGTGAAAATGGCCCTGATGTTGATTCACTCACCAGCCAAGCTTGTCCTCAGGGCTAGATAAATAAACAGGCATCTGTTGTTTTATTTAATGCTTACTTCAACTCATCGTTCTTTTGCTTGCATGGTGGGATAGGGTTGCAGGACTTCACAACAGAAGTCCATTTAGTAGAACATCCACACTACCATTCAGAACGTGAGGTGTACCATGGCATTCAACTGGATCCCTGAACACGTTTCTCTGTTAGTGGGTGTATTGTAGGGGATCATTGAGCCACGTTGTGAACTTCATATTTGACCCTATAGACATTATTCTTGACTGTTTGAGAAGTTTTCCTTGAGGCACAGAGTTATGTTTGCCTTTATTTTGGTTGCATAAACCAATTTAACTGATTTCATACTAAAACAACTGTTAGACATTATTGTAATACCCAGAAACATTATGTTTTGAACTCCAAGTTGTAACTGGAGAATATATGCCATGTGCAAGTGTTTGTGGAATACTGAAATCCTTCTCTTTAACCATGAGTGTTGTACTCAGGCCATGAGACTGTAAATATAAAGACCTGAAGTGATAAATTTCGCTTAGCAGATCCTGTTGTCTCAACACACTGCCATTACTACACACACAACACACACTCTCTCTCTCAGACCACAGATCATGGTCTACTCTTCATTCAAACACTGTTTTACTTGTCCACTTTTAACAGAGAAATCAGTCATGCCTGGAATGACATGTGAGTTTGCAAAACAACACCAGTCTCTGGTTTCTCTGGATTTCAGATAAACCAGAAGCTATTGAGTTACACTGTTTTCCTACATAGACCATACTACCTAGTATATCTCTGTTTTTGTAGGATGAGAAATTAATTGTGCTGTAGTCACAAGCTATTTTTTCCATCCACAATGAATTTCCAAAAGAATTTCAGCCAGCCTTTTGTACTTAAAAAAATGTATGTTAATATTTATTTATTTTTAATTATTATGTTTTATTTTTTATTTTTTACTTGTTTATCTGTCACACAAAAACACTGTTTTCTCAAGGCCACATGTGCTGGACTGAATAAATGAAAAAAACATTCTGTCATAATTAATAATATGCTCGCAAACGTTTCAGCAGCTTGTATAACCCAAGCAATCTTTTATCAATTCCAGTCTGATTGTACGCTTTACTTTTATACCATTGACAAATGTATCCCTAGAAAAACACAGGTAAATCTCAAAATAAATGTCATCTAATAGAACACTGTCAGCTGAAATTATTTGATATTTTTTAAAACTAAATGTTTAAATGAATATCTAAAATAAACAGCACCTGGTGTATTCATGTATTCACAAATAACATGAATAGTTCAGTTCTATTCTTTTTATCAATTATCTTACTAAAAATATGAATTGACAGTTTTTGTAAAACAATGATGTAAGTATTTATCACCATTACATCATTATCCCCTTTTCATTGTTGATTTTATTTTTAGCAAAATATAAAATATCTTAAATGTAATATTATTTATATGTTTTACCATGGAATCATACACCTCTCTCTTGTATTGAGCCATCATTTTTTTGGACACCAATCTTATACTGTTTCCCCAATAACAAGAAAACCGTGAATGCATTATTTGGGGACATGGCTGCTATTCTGCACTCCCTCTCCCTGAATGTTCAGTGTATATGATCCCATGAGAGCACAAATGCTGGTAGAACATCTCCTCTGAGCGCTGCAGCTGTATCCTGCTGCCCCCTACAGAATTACAACCATCAGCTCACTAGATGATATGTTGTTGTGTGCTCATTTACAATGTATTATAGAAAACTGAACTCATTAGATTTAATTAGAAGTCCAAATAAATTAAATTATATAAGCAAAAATTAGAAACTGAAATATATCATATAGGCTATCAGTATAAATGAAAGCACACTGAACTGTTTTTACTGAATTTTTATTATGCAGCATCTTCAATATTCAGAGATTTAAAAAGATCGATAAACACATTTTTAAAAGTCTAGAGACCTTCAATGATTTGTATTTAGATAAGTAGTGAACTCATTGATCTGCATTGAGTGTTGGGAAGAGAGCATGCAAAAGAAAATGACAGTCAAAAAGTAATTTCTTAGATTTTGTCAAGCATAGTCTATGGATTTGTACCTATGTATTTTTCTTATTGGCTTTGTGAATTTTATTTTTAGGGTGGAAACATTTATATAATTAATAGTTAAAGAAGGATATCTTATGAAAATGATCTGTTTAATTTGGATATTCTGTGTTTGTCAATCACATCTATTTTTCAGGGCAATAAATATATTATCTTGCTATTGGAGACCATAAATAGTTCTTCAGAAGGATAAATCTTCATTTAAATCTTATTTTCAGAAAGTTAAATCTTTTACAATATACAAGATATTATAAAATAATCCATAAGCACTTGGGATAATGCACAATAATGCATCAACTTAACTATACAAATAAGCCACTTACAACTATGATAAGTAGGACAAAAAGAGGCATTAGTATATCTTAATGTTTTCAGTGCCCTTGAACCCAAAGCAGAGTTCAAAGGATTTGCATGTAATTGTAGATTTAAAATTCCCTTTTTTTTCAGAGGGCCTGGTGTCACATTCAGAGTTCATGTCTGCTCCTGTCTGAGAGACAGAAGGTACGCGCATCCAAGCTGCAGCCATTGTCTGCTCAGTGAAATAAAACAGCACTGAGTGGATCACTTTCCCCTGCACTATTCTGTGCTTACTCCGAACCAAATTCCACAAAATGAATCTTATTTTTCCGTGTAGGAACCTTCTATAATTTACTGACACAGCAGAATTGCTGTCTGTTATTTTAAAATGTAGAATGACACATTGGAGTTGCTGCCATTGTATGACTCTAACATGAGGTAACATGATGGCACTTTCTGGCACATGGTAGCAAAATTATATATTGTTAGTGTAAAATGTATTATTTGTTGCTGTTGAATAGTATTTTATTTTACACAGTTATATACAGTATATATGTATATATTCGTATATGCAACACATGTTGGAGCCTTCTACAATTTGCTGTTTATTCCTCACCTGTATAATGCCAAATTAAATATGCACACATTAAAATTACACCACTGAATCACTTTTCATTGTTAACTATTATACATTATGCAGAGGAGATGATGTAAATATAAAATGGGAACGTTTACAACAAAAATACAAAGTAAAATACATTTCATGTTATGTAATGTTGTGTATTTAATAGACAGTTCATAAAACATGTCTCCTGTAATGTATTATCAACATGTAATTTTCAGTTCTAATAAAACAAATTAAAGATTTCAGCTTTAAAGTTTATATAACAGCTAATATTAAGTAAAAATAATTAGTGCTAGATTAGGAATAGAGTAATAGATTTCTCATTCTTTCGCTCATTCTTTCGCTATAGTCTATGTATATTAACAGTATGTCTCCCATCCAGGACAGTTCTGAGGTGAAACCTGCTGTCAATTTTATTCAGCAGGATTTCCCGTGGAATAAATTGTGCTGGAGGTGTGTGACAGAGCCAGGAGGCCAGTTCTCAGGCAGGGCCATGAGCTTGTTGTCTGCTCTGAGAGTTGTAGGAGTTGCTGCTTCCGCAAAGGAAAGACCTAGCAACGGTCACAAAACACCACAGCCCCGCTCAATAACAGCCCATACATCCGCATGTGGCAATGCACACACACACACACACACTAACAAACACACACACACACACACACACACACACACACACACACACACACTGCTGTTCTCTGACAATTGCCCTGCACACCAAATATACAGTATCTCACAAAAGTGAGGTCACCCTTCACATTTTTGTAAATATTTGATTATATATTTTCCTGTGACAACACTAAAGAAATGACACTTTGCTACAATGTACAACACACGCAACACACATCTATTAATGTCTAAACTGCTGGCAACAAAAGTGAGTACACAAATATTTTCAAAAGTGAAAATGTCCAAATTGTGCCCAATTAGCCATTTTCCCTCCCTGATGTCATAGAGTTGTTAGTGTTACAACGTCTCAGGTGTGAATGGGGAGCAGGTGTATTAAATTTGGTGTCATCGCTCTCACACTTCCTCATACTGGTCACTGGAAGTTCAACATTGTACCTCATGGCAAAGAACTCTCTGAGGATCTGAAAAAAAAAATGTTGCTCTACATAAAGATGGCCTAGGCTATACGAAGATTGCCAAGACCCTGACACTGAGCTGCCATATGGTGGCCAAGACCATACAACGGTTTAACAGGACAGGTTCCACTCAGAACAGGCCTCGCCATGGTCGACCAAAGAAGTTGAGTGCACGTACTCAGCGTCATGTCCAGAGGTAGTCTTTGGGAAATAGATGTATGATTGCTGCAGAGGTTGAAGGGGTGGGGGGTTAGCCTGTCAGTGCTCAGACCATACGCCGCACACTGCATCACATTGGTCTGCATGGCTGTCGTCCTAAAAGGAAGTCTCTTCTAAAGATGATGCACAAGAAAGCCCGCAAACAGTTTGCTGAAGCCAAGCAGACTAAGGACATGGGTTACATGGGTGATCCCATGCCGAAGTGTCCTTGGGCAAGACACTGAACCCTAAGTTGCCCCCAATGGCAAGCTAGCACCTTGCATGGCAGCTCTGCTACCATTGGTGTGTGAATGTGCTCTCATTAGTAAGTCGCTTGTAAATGTAAAAATGATATTTCTGTAAAGCTGCTTTGAGACAATGTACCATTGTAAAAAACGCTATACAAATTGATAAATTATTATTATTATTACTGTTACCATGTCCTGTGGTCTGATGAGACCAAAATAAACTTATTTGGTTCGGACGTGTCAAGTGTGTTTGGCGGTAACCAGGTGAGGAGTGTGTCTTGCCTACATTTAAGCATGGAGATGGGAGTGTCATGGTCTGGGGCTGCATGAGTGCTACCAGCACTGGGGAGCTACAGTTCATTGATGGAACCATGAATGCCAACATGTACTGTGACATACTGAAGCAGAGCATGATTAGTATGCAGTATTCCAGCATGATAATGACCCCAAAAACAGCTCCAAGATGACCACTGCCTTGCTAAAGAAGCTGAGGGTGAAGGTGATGGACTGGCCGAGCATGTCTCCAGACCTAAACCCTATTGAGAACCCTATAATAGGAGAAGAATCAGAGCTGTCTTATCAAAGGGAGGTAGCACAAAATATTGACTAAAAGGGGGCCTGTTACACCATGGCCAGCAGAGGACATCGTGGCACAGCCTTGGACTGGTAACGTGACTTTGTTTGTGTTCGCTCGCTTCCTGCTTGAGCTTACGGTTTAGTTTGAATTCATAGTTGATTTGTTACAGGTGTTTATGTTCAAAGGTATTTATGTTGGCCATTTAAGCCTCTCGTGGGACTGCGCACTTTGCCCGTTATTATTAGTTGTAGTTTAGGTACTTGTGCTAGAAGCATCAGTATTAACGGTGTAGCATCTAAGTTTAGCATGCTAAGCGGTCTTTTGTTTTCATGTCTTGTTTCCTGCCTCGACTCTGGTTCCATGTCTTCTCGCTAACTCTGTGTAGACTGCGTTCCTGTGTTTATTGTTTGTTTATTTGATTTATTAATAAAGACAGTGCTCCTGCGCTCACTTCAAGCTCAACCCTGTGTGATTCGTGACAGAATAATGTGCCATACCATGGAAGTAGCAGGAGGGAAATATTGGGCCTCCTGGGTCCCCCCGTTGCCAAGGTCCCTGCCACGCAAACAGCGGGAGGGGAAAGTTTGGGACTCCTGGGTCCCCTCGCTTCCGAAGGGCCCTGTCCCACCAAGCAAATAGAGGGAGCAGAACTTTTGAGCCTCCTTTGTCCCCCCGCTGCCGGAGGGCCCTGCCACGCCAAGCAAGCAGCAGGAGGAACACCAAGCTGCAGTCAGGAGGCAGCAGGCAGAGTATGAATCTGCGCAATGGAGGCAGCAGAGGAAGCAGTTGGAGGAAGAATTAAGCAGCTGCTCTGTAACTTGCCACTTCAACCCCGTCCCGTGGAGCAGAACAACGCTCCACCTTGCTGCCCTGCGGAAGATCCAGTCATGCTGCCCAGTCCGAAACTGAAGGTTAGACCAGAACGTTTTTGAGTGGGAGCAACGACGACAGCGGAGATCCAACGTGAGACCTATGGGGAGGTCACAGCTGTAGAACTCCCACTGGAGGTTAAGATGGCAACCTCAGAGCTCCAGCGTTAAACCTATGGGGGGGGACTCAGCTGTAGAGCACGTGCCAGCCGAGAAAGCTGCCCTGATGTCCAGGCCAGTGCAGGAGGTCATCCTGCTGCCCTGCATGGCTGAGGAAGCTGTCCTGCTGTCCAGCCCAGCAGAAGAGGCCATCCTGCTGCCCTGCATGGCCGAGGAAGCTGTCCTGTTGTCCAGCCCAGCAGAGGAGGCTGTCCTGCTGTCCTGCATAGCCGAGGAGGCTGTTCTGAGCTCCAGCCCCACGGAGGACAACCATCCAAGTTCCAGCCCTTCTTGGGACTCCTCCGAGCCATCAACGCCACCAGGGCGGCGCCCAGCATTCCAGTGCCGCTGGGGGTGGCACCCTGACTTTCATTCCTGCTGGGGGGGTTCACCGCAAGTCTGATGCCTGGCGGATACTGCCTTGTTTTCCATGGTAGTGAAGGACTGCTTTCCAAGGGGCCCAGGACCCCCATTGGAAGGGGCTTTTTGGCGCTCCAGGAGGAGCGCCTTTGGAGCGTGCCTGTTACGTCATGTCCAGCAGAGGACACCGTGGCACAGCCTTGGACTGGTCACGTGACTTTGTTTGGGTTCGCTCGCTTCCTGCTTGAGCTTTTGGTTTAGTTTTAGTTTGTTGTTGATTTGTTCCAGGTGTTTATGTTCAAAGGTAATTATGTGTGCTATTTAAGCCCTTCGTGGGACTGCGCACTTTGCGCATTATTATTAGTTGTAGTTTAGGTACCTGTGTGAGAAGCATCAGTATTAACGGTGTAGCATCCAAGTTTAGCATGCTAAGGCGGTCTTTTGTTTCATGTCCTGTTTCCTGCCTCAACTCTGGTTTCATGTCTTCTCGCTAACTCTGTGTAGACTGTGCTCCTGTGTTTATTGTTTGTTTATTTGATTTATTAATAAAGACAGCGCTCCTGCGCTTACTTCCAGCTCAACCCTGTGTGATTCGTGACAGTGCCGATAATTGCCTATATTTAACAAAGATTTTTGTTTTTGATAAACTTGTTTTTTGTTTGCAATTGTTTGATATCCATGAGAGAAGAGTATTTGTGTGAATTCTTTGAACAAAAGATCAAAACATTAAACAATAAAGAATTTTTCACAGCCTTCTTTGCTCATATTTACCAAGGGTGCCAATATTAGTGGAGGGTGCTGTAAATTATAATCACGTATAAAGTATTATAATGTATAGCGTGACACATACAAGTAACAAATATTTCTGATAATTGTACCAATAATAAATGTACAGTATACAAATGCATGCAAGCACACACATACACACACACATGGATCAGCATCCAGTGTGCATCTGCACTTTTGCAGGTTCACAGCAAAGCTATTACAAGTGACCTTTGACCCTACTACCACCCTGGGGTAAAAAAGCCAGTCTGGTCTCATTCCCCTCTTTCAGATGTCAAAGAAAAGAAGGTGGAAGAAGAGGAAAAAAAGAGGGGTTATCTAGTGACCCATCCTTTAACGGCATCACAAATTTGCAGCCCTCATGGCTCCAGGGTTCTCCTGTGGCTATGTAGATGAGAGAGAGGAGGCTTAAAAATGAATTTTAATCACTTTGGGAATCTCCAATTACTGAGCTGCTACCTGCCGTGAATCTGTCTGCTCAGAAGTCATTTGAGAAATGACAAAGTCGCACACACACACACACACACAAAATTGTTTACAAACTTTTTCAAGAATATAAAGCCAAAAAATATTATCCATGCCTATACTTCTTGTACTATAATGGATCTCAGCTCATGTTGAAATGTCAAGTATCATTAAAAAAAAACTGGATGGATTTGGAAATTTAAACAAAAAAAAAAAAAAAAAAAAAAAGAAGGATTTTTACATATCACTGGTCCATCTTGACTGAAAAACATTGGGTATTATTTTAAGTACTGATTAATGCGCTAATATTTCACATTAGTAAATGGTACTGACTACCACAAATTCTTAATACAAATGAACAGTGCTACAGAATGAAAACTGGGAATACTAATTCTCCTTCAGCACCCCATGAAAAAATAAAAAATAAAAAAATCCTTTCTTATATACAGCCTTGAAATTGATGTATTGGACCTTGGCTAATATGCAAATGTAAATATTAAACAAGGCGAATCAGAGCCTCATGCCAAAGCCTTTTGTTCAGAAACACTGAGAAAGCAGTCACCCTGAAACAATGCGCAAAATTAGCATGCAGAAGCCCTGGAGTGTTGTGTCACCTCAACGTGACAAATGCTCCCCTCCTGCTGCAAGGGTCAGTACAGAAGATCCATCTCACACACTGGCAGCATGGCAGACTACTCTGAAAACAAAATATCTCATAGAACCTGCACATTTACTCTAGTCTTTGCTTACTGGCTGAATGAAGTGTAGGGAGAGGGAGATGAGTTAAAAGCAGAATATATTAGTTTATGATATTTAGTATTAAAATATTTGTTAACTGGAGTGAATAAACAACTTTGGGAGAGTACATGTTTATATTTATAATTATATTCTGAAAATAAAATAAAGTTGGAATATTATTACATTTTCTGATATTGCAGTAATTTAATACATTTTTTTTAATGTACATAATTTCATTATGTACATAGTCTTACTAATGTCAATAAAATTACATTACTTGCGTTTTCAAATTTATTGTTAAGAAAACATTATTATTATTATTATTATTATTATTATTATTATTATTATTATTATTATTATTATTATTATTATTATCCTCTGATGCTAAGAAGGAAAACAAGGTGTGTAAATGTCTATATGACTTCCAGTTTACGTGAACATGATATGAGCAGAGCATAAGGAAAGATAATGGACTCTGCAAGGCACTGTAGCAGCTAAAACTCATACAATGAACCCTTTACTAGAGACACCAAACAAGCCTGGATAGAAAAGTTTTATATTTTATCAGTTTAGTAGTCCTACAAACACTGAGAACACCCATAGCAAGATTTAGGATAAATACGACTTTTTCTGATTATGTCATACATTTAGTGCTAAAATAACTGAAATAACTGAAAACAAAGTTTCACTTTGTATTGTATTTTTTTAGATTTGATTTTTATTGGTTTTGAAAGTAATGTGAAAGTAAAGTAATTAGTAATCTGATTACTTTTTACATGCCGTAATCACTAATGTAATCAGATTGCAGTTTTAAAATAGTAATTAGTAATCTGTAGTGGATTACCTTTTTGAGTAATTTACCAAACACTGAAAATAATTCAAGTTCCTGGAAAAGAAATTCCAGACAGAACTTTAAAATTAGAGTTATTATATAAAATTATTGTTATATAAGTTATTATATAATTTAATTCATTTCAAATTTATTTGTATAGCACTTTTAACAATGCACATTGTCACAAAGCAGCTTTGCAGAAATATATAAATTCCAGATATAAATTTAACATGTAAAAATCTCTAAATGTCACTATTTCCCCCTTAAGCAGTGTGCTGTGGAGTATGTGAGCGCGAGCACCTGCTTTTTCCTTTGTTGACAATCATGACATTTCGACACGTGCATTTTGTTTATGTTTCTGTTAGGTCTCCTCCCTGTTCGGTCACTGGCTATTGTTTCACGTGTGTCTGAATTGTCCTCAGCCATCAGCCATTACAAGGCTGATTATGTGTGCATATATACCGGCACACAATGCAGAATATTAGATAGCATAGTAGATTAGTTTAGATTCCTTACGATAGATAACCATAGTCATAGTCACAGTCATAGTTCATGTCATGTCATATGTTTCGTTTTGTCTGTTTAGTCCACGCTGGTTTATCCACTCCCAGTTCATAGTCGTAGTTTATGTTTCATGTTTGGTATATCAACCCTGTTTTCCGTGACCACGACCTTGTTTCCTGCTTTGCCTGTTTATGCCTGTTTGCCGATCGTCTAACCTTTGTATGTTCCTGGATTACGTTTTGGATTACTGTTTGGATTTACCTGCCTGTGTCTCAAACTAAAACTGTCCTAACTGCACTTGCATCCGTCCATATCTCCTTCCGTCATGAAATGTGACACTAATCCACAAGACAGAGGTAATGGTGGCAAGGAAAAACTCCCTAAGGAAGAAGCCACAAGTTGAATCAGATTCAAAATATTTTAAATAAAAAATAAATAATGCATACATACCTACACACACACATATACATATATGTATTTATATATATTTGTGTGTATATATATACACACACACACACACACACACACACATACATATATATATATACTGTATATATATATATATATATATTATTTATATATATTATTTATATCTTTACATTTCTTTTATTTATATTTTATTACATAATTATTTTATTTTTTATTTATTACATTTTTAAATATTCGGCAATTATAAATTATAAACAGGCTCATATTGATGAATGTGGGCCTCCTGCTGTGAGGGTCACCACTGAAGATCCTTCTCACACACTGGCAGCATGTCAAACTTCCCATCCCAGTTATAGCTGCTCGTCTGTGTGTCCTCTGGGTACACGGAGCCCCCATTAGCATGAAAATCAGCCATCTTGGAAGAGCAAGGAAAAGGATATCAGGGCAGGACAGAAGGCATGATTAATTTGAGGACTACAAGGCATGTGAATGAGAGAAGAACTTGCTGGACAGCAATGCTGTATGGCAACATAATTACCAGGTAGCGTCTGGGAGATGGCGATAGAATGTAACTTCTTATACAGATATTAACTTCTAATCTCCCAACCTCAGAATAGCAGGACTGCTTAAACAGCAAATCTTTAAATTTAAGAGTGGGCTCAAGTGTGACCCTTGACATTCAGTGCTGTGAAAAAGCATTTTCGTGTTTATTTCATATTACATAGTTTAAAATATTCAAAGAAAATACAAAGGCAACCTGAGTGATTACACTATACAGTTTTTATTATTTTTTATTGAAGCAAAAAAAAAAAAGTTATCCAACACCTATCACCCATGTGAAAAAGTAATTGCCCCATAAACTTAAAATCTAGTTGTGCCACCTTTAGCAGCAATAACTGCAAATCTCTTCTGATAACCTGAGATTAGTCGTTGACAGCGCTGTGGTGGAATTTTGGCCCACTATTCTTTGCAGAACTGTTTTAGTTCGAGTATGAACTACCCTTTTTAGGTCCTGCCACAACATCTCAATTGGTTCAAGGCAGGATTTTGACTAGGCCACTCCAAAACTTTAAGTTTGTTTTAGAGCTATTCAGAGGTGAACTTACTCCTATGCTTTGAATCATTGTCTTGCTGCATAATCCAGTTCCAGAATGTGCGGACAGAAGATCAGAAATTCTCCTTTGAATTTTTCTTAGATAGCAGGATTCATGTTTCCCTCAATTATTGAAGGTTTCCCATGCCCTGAAGCAGCAAAGCATTCCCATACCATTACACTTCACCACCATGCTTGACCAAAGGTATGATATTCCTTTTGTGGAACTCTGTGTTTACACTGATGTAACTGGACCCCTATCTTCCAAACAGTTCCACATTTGACTCATCAATCCACAGAACATTCTCCCAAAAGGTTTGAGGGTCATCAAAGTGTGCTTTGGAAAAATTCAGATGAGCCTTAAGGTTCTTCTGGGTTAGCAGTGGTTTTAACATTGATGCCATTTTTTACTATTTCACCTCCATGGATGCCATTTTTGCTTAGTTTCTTTCTGATAGCGGAATATATTAATGCAAGAGAGGTCTGTAGGTCCTTTGATATCGTCCTTGACTCTTTTGCGACCTTCTGGCTGAGTAGTTGCTGTGCTCTTGGAGGAACTTTGGAAGGTCAGACACGTTTGGAAAGTTTCACTACTGTGCTGAGTTTTTCCATTTGGAGATAATGGCTCTCATTGTGGTTCCCAGAGTCACAGATCCATTGAAATAACTTTGTAACCCTTCCCAGACTGATGTATTTCAGTCACCTTCTTCCTCATAATTTCCGGATTTTTTTAAATTTTGGCATAGTGTATTACTGGTTAAGACCTTTTAACCAACTGCTGTTCATGCTGTTGAAAAAGTTCTATTTAAGTGTTGATTTGATTGAATAAATCAAGGGCTGGCAGTAATCAGACCTGGTTGCTTTTAGTCCAGCTGAACCCAGTTATGAATGCAGTTTAATAGATTTGTGTAATTAGTAACTATGGGGGCAAATACATTCTCACACAAGCCCAGTTTGTATTGAATAACTTTTTTGCTTCAATAAATCACATTATCATTTAAAAACTATATTTTTGTTTACTTGGGTTGCCTTTGTTTTTTGTTTGTTTGTTTGTTTGTTTTTCATTTGTGAAACAATTTAGTATGAGATATACCAAAAACCAGAAGAAATCAGGAAATCAGGCAAATTCAGTGTAGGATGAAATCATAAACATAGTCTTTAAAGAATAAATTGGAAACAATTATAGCATGTTCAGCATCACTTGGTAAAGGGGAACTCTCCTTCTCCTAAGGACCTCACATAAAGTGTCACGCCGTGGATTGAGGAAGAGGCGGAAGCAGGCGCTGACTTGTGTTTTAATCCGTTTATTGTGTGTAAAGATAAATACAGACACTAAGACGACTACAAGGAACTGTGACATGAAAACAAGACGCTGAGATTAACACGAGGAGCTATGGCATGAAAACATACACTGAGACGAACACGAGGAACTGTGGCATGAAAACAAAAACACGGAGCAACATAGAGACAAGAATCTAAACAATGAAAGACAAAGCCCCAGTGAAAACAATGACTACATATACCCTTGTGGGCTCATTAACCAAAGTGTGAAACAGGTGCAGGAAAACATGTGACTTCTAGTGAGCTGCAGTAGCTGATGGGAAATGGAGTCTGAAGTCTCTACAGACAGACTAGGGTGGAGACAAGAACAAAAACGTAAACAAAGTCCATGTGCTGAACAACTGTCACTGAGCCTCGCTCTCGGAAAGCACTGGTGCAGTGTGCATGCGCGTGCCGGCGAAATGTCAATGAGCCTTACTCTCAGAAAGCGCTGGTGCAGTGCGCATGTGCACTGTCTCCAGGAGCAATCATGACAGATTGTGCCCACCGGAGAGCGAGAAAGCATAGCCTTGTCTGTAACCAAGCAGGAAGGTTGAGCGACGGCGTCCTCAGCTGAGCAGGGAGGCTGAGCGACGGCATCCTCAGCTGAGCAGGGAGGCTGAGCGATGGCGTCCTCAGCTGAGCAGGGAGGCTAAGTGACGGCATCCTCAACTGAGCAGGGAGGCTGAGCGACGGCGTCCTCAGCTGAGCAGGCAGGCTGAGTGATGACTTCCGCCGAACAGGGGAAAAGAGCAGCATACTCTGCGGAGCAGGAAAGGAGAGCGCCGTCCTCAGCAGAGCAGAGAGGCTGAGCGGTGTCCTCAGCTGAGCAGAGGGGCTGTGCCGGGGCTCCGGGGACTTGAGACTCGTCTTGGAGCCCGCGGGCTCAGAGGCCTGAGACGTGGCCTGGAGCTCGGGGACTTGAGACTTGACCTGGAGGTTGGGGACTTGTGACTTGACCTGGAGATCGGGGACTTGAGACTTGACCTGGAGACCAGGGACTTGAGACTTGACCTGGAGCTTGGGGACTTGAGACTTGACCTGGAGACCAGTGACTTGAGACTTGACCTGGAGCTCGGGGACTTGAGACTTGACCTGGAGCTCCGGGACTTGAGAGTTGACTCTGAGCACGGGGATGTGAGGCGTGCCCTGGAGCATGGGGACGTGAGGTTTGCCCTGGAGCACGGGGACGTGAGGCATGCCCTGGAGCATGGGGACGTGAGATAGGACTTGGTGCTCAATGCCGTGAGACGGGACTTGGTGCTCAAGGGCGTGAGACGGGACTTGGGGCTCAAGGACTGGGATCTCAGGGACTGCAGTCTGAACGTGCAGCTCAAGGACTGGAGACTGAATGTGCGGATCAGGGATTTGAGACTGGACGTGGAGATCAGGGACTTGAGACTGAACGTGGAGCTTTGGGGTCATCAGGTGGACCTCTAGCTCAGACACAGAGGAAGCTTGACTGTCAGGTTTAGGCATGAATAAGATGTGGCACCTGGGCTTGTATGTGAATGCAACTTGGCTCCCTGGCTTGGACGTGGACATGCCTTGGCTCTCTGGCATGGACGTGCCTTGGCTCTATGGCCTGGACGTGGACGTGCCTTGGCTCTCTGGCCTGGATGTGGACGTGGTGCCCGGTACGAGAGATAACATGGCGAGAGGCGGGGCCTGCCGTGACTAATGATATCTTGCCACCTGGCGCTCAAGTTCCACCTTTTCCTCGAGGTACTGCTCTAGGAGCGCCATAAATCCTCACCCGGATTGCTCCATTCAACAGAGCTCTGCAAACTGCCTCTGTATCCGCGCTAACGCTGCTTCGAGCTGGCTGGAATTTATACCGGAAACTTGGATTTCAGGCGTGGGCACGGGTGAAGCTTGGCTTTCGGCATGAGCGTG